>JAWZYV010019587.1:0-23942 GCA_038373885.1 Cheiracanthium punctorium
AGGTCTACGATCACCCGTTTCGGAGCTACGCGAGACACAGACAGACAGACAGACAAACGGACAGTTTACACTCTGTTTTATTTATATAGATAAGTGAATACAAATATAAAGGCATATACATAAGTGAATACAAATATATAAGGATTGGAATCCAAAAAATATATTTTTCTATTTTATTTTTAAATGACATTGTTAGCACAAAAAATGCGGATTGTGTATCTATATAAATAAAATTAAACTTTTGTCTGTACATTTCTTGGAATTCGAAAATTTTGCGATTTCTATCCGTTTCAAGCACCTGGGAATCCGGTGCGAACCTCAAAAAAAGTATGTCTGTCTGTCGTTCTGTCATTTTGTTATTCTATCATTCTGTCCGGGACGCTTTTTTTGTTCACTCATCACGTAAAAACGACTGAAGCGAATGGTATGAAATTGGGTGCCGTGATAGGTGGTCACTCAACTTAAAACATAGGCGCCGATTTACAAAAAATCTTGATTCTGAGATTTTCCGAAAATCGTTTTAAACTGCGTAAATTCGTGTTCGAGCATCACGAAAAACGACTGAAGCGATTGAAATGAAATTTGGTACTATGATAGGTGATAATTCAACTTGAAACATTGGCGTCGAATTTTTAAAAAAATCTTCATTAGATTTGGTCTACTGGAACTGCAATTTTAGATCATCCTACTACAAACTTTTTCTTCTTTTCTCAACATCTCTTTTTGTTTTGTTTTTAATCATTATTTTCTTTCTTTTTCTTTTTTTTTTCTTTTCATTTTAAGTTTCAGGTTCGGAGGTCCTCACATGTCGATGCCCGAGCGTTGTGGTAATCAAGAGGCGCAACCCCCCAGCAGATGGCATTACAACCTCACGTCTACAGAAACCGCAGATTATCAGAGCCTAGGAGCTCAAGGTAGCAGATGCGAACGAGACCACGCTCGCGTAGGAGCGATGTCGGACGTAGCTCTCTGATCGCGCGTAGGCGATTCGACTCCAGGACGACCACGAGAAGGTGGCCAGTGGCTCCTGTATAATAAGGAAACCTATCCCTGTGACCGACCCCGCATATTCATGCTCTGCAAAATCTCTCCTTTCTTTTGTAAATAGTTCTTCTGTTATATTTAGCCGAGCAATAAACGTGATTGAGAACCGTAGGAGTGCTTCCAGTCTTATTTCGACGTCGCCTCCTACAACCATGGGGGCTCAGGTACTGTAATTTTTTCGTTCTCACAATAGTACTACTTTTTGCTGTTCATAAATTACTACAATATGAGTTTCTTAAATAATTTAAATAAAAGCGATTTAAAAGACCTCGCTGAAAAAATAGCAGCGAAAGTTCAAGATAATGCTAAAAAAGCTGATATAAGAAAAATTATTGAGAATTCAGATGCTTTTAAAACCAATCCTGAACATGTTCGATTCGTCTTAAAATCGATCACGGAGGATCGAACGCCTAAATCCACTAACGAGGAATGTTTATTAGAAATAGAGCGCCTTAAATTAGCACAAATCGAGAGACAGATAGAACTAGAAAAATTAAGAAGTCAATCAATGGCGAAAAAAGAAATGCTCAAAGTAACATTGAAAATTTGATTAAAAGCATAAAAACGCTCACAATCTCTGTCCCTGAAAGGCCAGAGGCATTTCATTTGTTTTTCGCTTCCTTGGAAAAAGCGTTTGCAACAAAAGATGTACCACCAAATTTAAAAGCAGAAATACTCATTAATTTGTTAGGGGTCAAAGCTAATAATCTTTTAACGTATGCAAATCAAGAAGAATTGTCGGATTACGAAAAACTTAAAGCTTTATTTTTAGCTGAATTTCAGCCGACAGCTCGAGAAATTCTGCACAATTTTAAACATGCTCAACGCTTAGCAGACGAATCCCATGTTCAGTTTGCATCAAGATTAACGGCAACATTCGAACATTATTGTCAGGTTCGAGAAATAGAGAAGGACTATAAAAATTTATGTGATTTAATTGTTGCAGATAAATTATATGAAACGCTAGATTTCAAAACAAAAGAATAAATAAGTGTTCGCGAAGGAAAAACATGGTTCAATCCGACCCAATTAGGACGTGAATGCGATTTATTTTTCTCATCTCGCGGGAAATCATAATCGGAAATAAATAATCCTAAATTTCATCGCCACGAAACTTTAAAGAGTGAATTATTCTGCGGAAACAAAAATCTAAGCAAAAGCGAAAAGCAATCCCTATCTCCGTCGCCGAAATCTTGCCACATGTGTGGGGCGACTGGAAGGGGCTTCCATTACGCTCGTAACTGCCCAAGAGGTTTTAATAAACAAACCGAATCAGATAAGGAGACGGGACTGAAAAACAAAACAAGCGTTAATACTGTCAGTTTTATTCACCAGTTGCAATATGCTGATGTATTCATTGACAGTCAAAATATAAAGGCACTTATTGACTCAGGCGCACAAATTCCGGTTATAAATTCATCGTTAGTTGAAATAAAATCACCACTGGAGGGTAAAATAATACTTAGTTCATGTTTTGAGGAGAAAAAAGAGGCAAATATTGCTAGAGTAGATTTATCTTTGAAGCGAAATTCGCCTAAGCTAGAAATCATTGTCGCTGTGGTAGAACAACTATCGGCTCCTTTAATTTTAACACCGAATATTTATTCTCAACTTTTAAAAGTCAGTCAGGAAGAAAAAATTGTACAAAGCGAATCACCTGTGGAAGAATGTTTTTTATTAAATGTTGCAAATGTAGTTAATGAATATGATCTTGATTTATTGCATGTTAATGATGTAAATATTAGAAAGGATTTATCACTATTGGTTAATAATTATAAACCGAACAAAATTAAAGACACCAATTTAAAATTGAATGTTGTGTTAAAAGATGACATTCCAGTATCGCTACGATCTCGGAGATTATCATTTGCAGAACAAAACATTGTTGATAAACAGATAGATGAGTGGTTACAAAATGGAATAATTAAACCATCTTGTTCTGAATATTCATCCCCAATTCTGTTATGTAAAAAGCGCGATGGTACTCACAGATTATGTGTCGATTTTCGACAGCTAAATAAAAAAGTTGTGAAAGATTCCTTTCCTATGGCTCAAGTTGAGGAAGTCCTAGATCATTTAGGGGAAGCGAAAGTGTTTTCAACTTTGGATTTGAAAAATGGTTTTTTCCACGTACCAGTTGAGGAAAATTGCACAAAATATTTAGCATTCATTTGTCATGCAGGGTTATATGAATTTCAGAAAACTCCGTTTGGTCTGAGCACAAGCCCTAATGTATTTTTAAGATTTATTCATCAAGTATTCAGGGACTTAATAAGGGACAATACAATCGTAGTTTACATGGATGATTTCATCATACCTTCCCGTGATGTAACAGAAGGTTTAGAGAAACTTAAACGAGTCTTAAAGTTAGCTTCAGAATACAGATTAGAAATCAACTTTAAAAAGTGTCAATTCCTAAAACGAAAAATTGAGTTCCTCGGTTACATAATTGAAAAAGGTACGATTCGACCATCTCCAAATAAGACGACTGCAGTTCAAAAATTCCCTCAACCTAAGAATGTCAAGCAACAGCAACGCTTTCTCGGTCTCACAGGGTACTTCAGAAAATTTGTACCTGGTTATTCCAAAATAGCAAAACCACTTAGCGATATGCTTCGTAATGGTGTAGAATTTACTTTTGGGCCAATGCAAAAACAGGCTTTTGATCATCTTAAAAAACTTTTGAGCCAAAGCCCCGTTCTTCACATCTTCCAGCAAGGAAAACCTTTAGAATTACATACGGACGCTAGCAGTCATGGGTTTGGTGCAGTGTTGCTTCAACGCGCAGATGATGGGCAACTCCACCCAATCCATTATATGAGTAAAAAAACATCACCACAACAAGATAAATTGTCAAGCTATGAGCTCGAAGTGCTTGCGATCGTCGAAGCTCTTAAAAAATTTCGAAGTTACCTCTTAGGGACGAAAATTAAAATAGTCACCGACTGTAACGCTTTCCAGAAAACAATGCAGAAGAAAGACTTATCGCCGAAGATAGCCAGATGGGCTCTACTACTTGAAGAGTTCGAATATGAAGTCATCCACAGACCAAATCAACAAATGAGACACGTCGATGCCTTGAGTAGAGCTGCTGTGTGCATGGTCACCCGCTCGCAAAGTGAAATCACCCCTAAGATCGCAACAGCGCAAGATGCCGATGAGCATATTCAGTTATTGAAAACTCTAGTCGAGAAAGGACTCAGAGACGACTACCTGCTAAAAAATAATGTGTTATATCTGCAAGATAACGATAGAGAACTTATCGTTGTGCCGGAAGCAATGGAGTTAGAGATTATTCGAGGCATCCATAATAAAGGACACTTTGCTGTACAGAAAACTGAAGATCTTTTGAAAAGAGATTTCCATATCTCGAATGCTAAAAAGAAAATAGAGCAAGTCATAACGAACTGTGTGGAGTGCATCCTCTGTAATAAAAAACGAGGCAAAGCAGAAGGTCTCTTGAATCCCATCCCAAAGAACAGTATTCCACTAAGCACATACCACATTGATTTTATAGGTCCTCTACCATCCACAAACAAGAACTACCAACATATTTTTACAGTGGTAGATGGTTTCACAAAATTCAACTGGTTCTATCCCGTCAAGACCACATCTACGGCAGAAGCTCTAGCGAAACTCAAGTCCCAACAATCTGTTTTCGGAAATCCCTCGAGAATTATTTCCGACAAGGGATCTGCCTTCACGTCAAAGGACTTTGCAGATTACTGTCAAGATGAAGGAATTCAGCACATATCGATCACAACTGGAGTGCCAAGAGGCAATGGCCAGATTGAACGAATGCATGAAATTCTCATCCCAGTTCTTTCGAAATTGTCGATTGAAGATCCTACAAAATGGTACAAGTTCGTCCCAGATGTCCAACGAATCATCAACAGCACTGTTAGTCGATCCACCAAGTTCACTCCATTCGAATTGATGATAGGTGTGAAAATGAAACAAAAAGAAGACCAACGTATCAAGGAAATCCTTGAAGAAGAATTCCTGAAATCCACAATCCAGGAGAAAGAAAATATACGTGAAGAAGCTAATAAAAATATATTAAAAATCCAAGAAGAAAACCGACGGCAATACAATCGACGCCGCAAAACCGCTCCTGTCTATAAAGTCAACGACTTGGTAGCAATCCAAAGAACCCAATTTGGAGGAGGTCTGAAACTACGACCCAAGTTCTTAGGACCGTACAAGTCATAAAAATAAAACCACATGACCGCTACGATGTAGCAAAAGTAGGATCTCACGAAGGACCAGAAGCACCTTCCACTTCAGCTGACCAGATGAAACCCTGGTCTACTGGAACTGCAATTTGAGATCATCCTACTACAAACTTTTTTTTCTTTTCTCAACATCTCTTTTTGTTTTTTTTTAATCATTATTTTCTTTCTTTTTCTTTTTTTTTTCTTTTCATTTTAAGTTTCAGGTTCGGAGGTCCTCACACGTCGATGCCCGAGCGTTGTGGTAATCAAGAGGCGCAACCCCCCAGCAGCTGGCATTACAACCTCACGTCTACAGAAACCGAAGATTATCAGAGCCTAGGAGCTCAAGGTAGCAGATGCGAACGAGACCACGCTCGCGTAGGAGCGATGTCGGACGTAGCTCTCTGATCGCGCGTAGGCGATTCGACTCCAGGACGACCACGAGAAGGTAGCCAGTGGCTCCTGTATAATAAGGAAACCTATCCCTGTGACCGACCCGGCATATTCATGTTCTGCAAAATCTCTCCTTTCTTTTGTAAATAGTTCTTCTGTTATATTTAGCCGAGCAATAAACGTGATTGAGAACCATAGGAGTGCTTCCAGTCTTATTTCGACGTCGCCTCCTACATATATATATATACATAAGTGAATATAAATATAAAGGCATATACATAAATGAATACAAATATATAAGGATTGGAATCCAAAAAATATATTTTTCTATTTTATTTTTAAATGACATTGTTAGCACAAAAAATGCGGATTGTGTATCTATATAAATAAAATTAAACTTTTGTCTGTACATTTCTTGGAATTCAAAAATTTTGCGATTTCTATCCGTTTCAAGCACCTGGGAATCCGGTGCGAACCTCAAAAAAAGTATGTCTGTCTGTCGTTCTGTCATTTTGTTATTCTATCATTCTGTCCGGGACACTTTTTTTGTTCACTCATCACGTAAAAACGACTGAAGCGAATGGTATGAAATTGGGTGCCGTGATAGGTGGTCACTCAACTTAAAACATAGGCGCCGATTTACAAAAAATCTTGATTAGATTCTGAGATTTTCCGAAAATCGTTTTAAACTGCGTAAATTTGTGTTCGAGCATCACGAAAAACGACTGAAGCGATTAAAATGAAATTTGGTACCATGATAGGTGATAATTCAACTTGAAACATTGGCGTCGAATTTTTAAAAAAATCTTCATTAGATTTTGAGATTTTGCGAAAATCGTTCCAAATTGCGTAAAATTGTGTTCGCACATCACGTTATAACTGCAAAGGTGAAAAAGTGATATTTGGTGAAATGATAGGTGGTCACTCACTTTAAACTATAAGCATCTACTTAAAAGAAATCGATCAGATTTCGATATTTTGCAAAACTCGTTTAAAACTGAGTGAATCTTTGTTCACGCATTACGTAATAACGACTAAAGTGTATGACATCAAATTTGTCACATGATAGATGGTTGCTCAACATAAACTATAGGTGTCCAATTTTTAAAACATTTTTATTAGATTTTAAGATTTTGTGAAAATTCTCTCAAAATACGTTTATATTTCTTCAAGCATCACGTAATAACGACTAATACGTATGATACGAAATTTGGTGATATGACAGGTAGTTGCTAATCTTAATTTATAGGCGCTTAATTTTTAAAATATTTTGATTTCATTTTGAGATTTTGTGGAAATCGTTTTAAAATGCTGAATTTTTTCCCAGCATCACGAAATAAAAACTGCAGAGAATGAAACGAAATTGAGTGACATGAAATTTTGTCACTCAACTTAAATTCTAGGCTTCTAATTTTCCAAAAATATTCATTAGATTTTGAGATTTTGCGAAAATTATTTCAATATGCGTAAATATTCGTTCGCGCATCACATAATTACGACTAAAGAGAATAAAATGATATTACTTAGTTACTCTCTAACGTGTAATATTTTAGCAATACATAAAAATTATAACTTCGCTTTCTTTACTTTGGCAACATACTACATCCATTCTGAGTTCTCCTACAATGCTGACTTAAAGATTTTGCTTTTTGGAAATTTGCATTCAGTACTGACCCGTCAACGACGGGTACTTCAGCTAGTATGATGTAAAATTGTTTTGTCTGTATGTACACATTATTGTCCATGTTTTTTGCAGCGAGCCATTTTAAAATCACACACAGGCATTAGATAAATAAGAGTGCATGAGCGTATTTGGATTTAAGGGGATGATGCTAAATTGTTCGTGAAACAAACCAAATGATTTTTACGCACACGCAGACTATAAAGTTATATAAACTATATAACTTCTTGGTTTAATTCAGCACACTATTTCTTTCGCAAATACGCAAGTATTTTGCATATAGCAAATATTAATTTAAAGGTCATACATGCACCTTTACAAACTATACTATAAAATGTACATAGATAGTAGCATAAGTAATTAATAGAAATTCATATTTTCAAACCCTTTGAATGAAAGTTAAGAGACAACTCAAGCTCCAGATTAATCTAATGAGCAAACTCCTTACTGTATAAGTTTAATTATGCTTACACCGCGTTGTCACTTCTCTTCAAAATCCGTTACCCGCCTTTCTAAATGTTCAAAGACATGCATTATGTTGATGAACATTCAATAGGTAACTGAAAGGAATGCATATTCAGTACATTGTGGAAATTCATTGAATGAATAATGCCACCTATTTATATACGCGGTTATTGTAAAGTAAGTTTCAGATGAATGTCAAATGAGGTTCTGTAGTGAAACCGAATCCACTCAAAACGTTAACATTAAGAATGACATTTATTTTAACTGCAACTTTTTAAATTTTTCAATCACTTCGTCAGTATTTTGACAAAGTACTTTTTTGTTAAGACCAAAAGAGTTGCGATATTTATTTATTTATTTATTCTATTCGGTTGCGCATTTTCAGTGCAATTTAAATTGATGTGTACATAAAGGCAGTGGTTCTCAACCTTTTAACGTCGCACTCCCCCAACAAAGGTTAACTTACGGTGGCAACCCCCCCCCCCTCACATTTTTCAGCATACATTCAGTTTTTTAATCTTTAGCAATAGGAGAGAGACAAAAGAAAGGAGAGATAATCTTTAGCAATCTTTAGCAATCTTTAGCAATTAGTTTTTTAATCTTTAGCAATGAACATTTAGTCGAATTTTTACAGAATAATCTTATCTATACTATTAAAATCTGTGCGTGTCTGTCTGTGTGTGTGTGTGTGTGTGTGTAGCATCATCTCCTCCTAAACGGCTGGGAGTTGAGTTACGAACGAGGTATTCACGAATTCGGAAAATTTCGAGAAAGAACCTCCGCTAATTTAAATTTCGAAATTCGAATCAGTTTAGGAGATATTGATAAAAAAACCCGTCAAAAATGCTAATTTTTTGCTCTCCGCAAGTCCGTGATTGTAACCCCTGTAGTCAAAAAAGTGAGAAATAAGCATCGAGGTTGCCATGTTTGGCTATTTTATTAAATTATTTAGACTCCTGCAGTAAAAATAAAAGAATAATGATTTTTTTTTCTGTTTAGATTATTTACAAAGTTATTTTTTAATTAAAATATTGCGTTCATGTTAAATCAGATCTGGAATTCAATGTTTTTTATGTGTAAAAGAATAACGGATTGAAAGATTTCCGAGACTAATATGTATATTTTTTAGTTCGGCCGAAAAAAATGGCTCATTTGGCAATTTTGAGAAAGTAGTAGGTTCTACCAATTTGTACAGTTTTGGGCTTGGCGCAAATTACTGAGAGCGTAACGAAATAGCATTTTTAATAACAAGTATAAGTTTTACGGCGCTATACTTCGATTTTTCATATAGAAATAATGCAGTTATTAAGGCGATTTTAAACGATCTATAGAATTTTCACGAAATTAAGTAAACTGATTTAAGTTAGAGGAATTCCGCCAAATTTCAGAAAATTGAAATTCTCGCATTTTGTACATGGTAGTTAACGGTGATTAAAACCCGTTATAGTTAATAATAATTTAAATAATTGCTACTTATCAATAATATGCCTGCATAAAATTTTGGCGATGGAACTGTATAAATGATAGATAACTATTTCCCATTTTGATTGCTGTTAAATCAATGCTTCGAATGATTCCCTGAAAACAAAAAAAAAAATCTTGCAAAATGGTGTATGTTGGCATTTGGCGATCGAAGTACTGTGTAATAAATAATTGATTCTTATTTGTTTAAGCAGCGCTACGGAAGTTTCTTTTACTAAAAGCTGTTAGAAAGGCGTAATTAATACTGTCTAATATATTTTTTGTTTTACGAATTTAAATGTATGTTGATTCCTACTTTAGTACATTTCTTAGCAAAGTTGGCGAAAAATATTCAAATGTAGTGCAGCTCTGTACGTATTATTAATTCCATTCTAAAATTGAGATGAGCCGATGTCACTAGCGTATGCATAGATATATATATTTTTTAAATTCCGCCAAACAAAGTATTGCGTATTGACTTTAGTGTCAAGTTTAATTTGTGGTTTGATCTATTGGCCATTGACTGGCGGCGTTAATTTCGCCAATATGGCAGTTCTAGCAAAGTAAACATGAATAACTCATTTCATGTTCTTTTTTTAACATTGCTGTAATTTCCGTAGCAACAGAATCCATTGTTGCCACTTAAGTTGTTAAATTTAACAATTAAGTGAAACCACTCATTTCTACATCTTTTAAGATTAGAAAAAGTGAAAGCGCATCAAACGTGAAATAAATAGAACTAAATGTAACAGACTTGCACTTTAAAAATAATCGAAGTTTTCATGCAATTCTACATATCTTTAATTTTATTTCCTTCGCGTGTGGATGTCATTTTTTACGTCATTTTTGCTGTTTTGCTGGCAGATTATCCGGAGCAGCACATAACCTCTAATGTATTTGCTCCTCCGGAAGCAAGAACGTATGTCCGGCCCGTATTTGTGTAACCCCATTGTGTTAATCAGAATTTTCTGGTGTCACATTTTTTAGACCATTTTTTTACCGCGGAGATTCCGATCCTGAAGTACACTGCTGGCCACCCAAATTGCAACACCAAGAAAAACAAGAGATATCACAACAAAATTTATTGTGTAGATAACATGTTGACCAAGTAACAAATGATTAAATTTACAGCATTCTATGAAGCGTGGTTCCTGCCAAAATCAGTACCCAGAGTAGCCGCCGTTGTTGGAGATCACAGCTGCCACACGCCTCGGCATTGATTCAAAGAGACTTTGAATGTGTTCTTGGGGTACAGCAGACCAAGCAGCTTCCACACGTTGCCAAAGTTGATCTGGTGTGACAGCTGGGGATGAACTCTGGGTCAGTCGTTGAGCAACCATGGACCACATGTTTTCTATCGGCGAAAGATCCGGAGAGCGCGCCGGCCAGGGAAGCAATTCAATCTGGTGATTGACGAAGAACCCTTGGACAATGCGTGCCACGTGTGGCCGTGCATTATCCTGCTGAAATATGGCTGTTGGCAAGCCCTGAAGGTAAGAAAGGACAACTGGCTCCAACACCTCGGAGATGTAGCGCTGGCTGGTTAAAGTACCGGCAATGCGTACTAGAGGAGTGCGAGAGAGATATCCGATACCGCCCCATACCATAATACCCGGTGCAGGACCAGTGTGACGGTGCATAATGCAGCTGTTCAGCATCCTCTCTCCACGGTGTCTCCAGACTCGAATCCGACCGTCGTGGTGTTGCATACAGAAGCGTGACTCGTCAGTAAAGAGAATTTCATTCCATTCTGTCGTCCACATCCTTCTTTCATCGCACCATTGGCGGCGGAGACGTCTGTGGTTCCGCGTCAGAGGTAGACAAAGCAACGGACGTCTTGCGGACAGACCATTCTGCTGTAAACGACGTCGAATGGTACGCGCAGACACTGGATGATGCGTTACAGACTGAATCTGCTGTGATATGGTTCGTGATGTGACTGAGCGGTCCGTCACTGCCATGCGTACAATCTGCCTGTCATCACGTGACGTGGTGCACTGAGGTCGATGCGGTCGATCACGTCTGTCCGTCGTACCCTCCTGCACCCAACGATCACATATCCGCATCACAGTTGTTTGGTTTCGTCCAATACGACGACCGATTTCCCTGAAAGATAACCCACAATCTCGGTATGCCACTATCCTTCTTCTGTCAAACTCGGATACTTGATCAAAAGATGATCGTTGTTTCCTACGAGGCATAATTTATCGTTTTTTTGAAAAAAAAGCAAGAAAAACACAATTGCTGTACTTGAAACCGTCGAAATCTCCAAGCCTTAAATAGCGCTTTGAGGTGGCGCCACAGGCGCGCTTGATGTGCGTCTGCGCTGAAATTCTAATCATTTGCATATCTCACCTCAGCTAATGCATGTTGTAAATTTCATATTATTTGCATGCTTCCTTCAGGGTGTTGCATTTACGATGGCCAGCAGTGTATATTGATTAAGCAGGAGTAGCCAGAAATTTTTCATGGGAATGTTACGACTACTGCAACTCACATATATGTACACGTGTATGCGATAAGGGGGTGAAGAATATACATTTTGTATGGTAAAAAACTCCGCTTGGGGGGTTGTGACCCCCTATCCCCTCCTTGGCTATGCCACTGTACGCAAGCATAAGTTGTCACGTCATGAAAAACCGTCATAGATGGCAAACTCCGAAGTTGTTCTGAGGGTTATACAAAATTTAAAAAATTTCTTTTAGTAAATTTTACTTTTGATACAGTTCGGATATTTGGTTTTAATACATTTCGGCCACCAAGGTGAGATGAAATATTACTAAATACGGCAATCCAGAATTTCCTTAACTATAGAATTTGACACTATGCAACTACAGTAGATTCCCTAACACGGTAGATACGTTCCCTGTTATAGGAATCCGTGTTGTACGGGTCCTGCGCTATACTCCACCTGGAGTGCGAACTGCGCAGTATAATCCCGGCAAAACTTATTCGCGCTTCGTAAAAATGCAATAATTTTTGGTGTTGCCATTCAAAAGGAATGCTAATTACAGGATCTAAGGCGTCATAATATCAGCTATACGAGTCTTTTAACGTGTTACACGAAAACGATCGTAATGTTTTCGTCGTGTTCTAAGAATTCGTGTTGTAGACCCATGTTATAAAGGGGTCAACTGTAATCTGTAAAAAATGAAAAATGAAATTAGTCATTTATTAAGCCGAATTGACAGTGAGATAAACGTCACTTTTATGTAACAAGTGTGATACTGCATTAAGGGTTCAATAAGGGTAATAAGTTTTTTTCTCAGAAGTTACATCACGAACGTTTTCATTTACAAAAGCGACATGATTTTCACCGGAGCAGGGTACATTTTTGGCTTTTAAACGTAAATGATGCATCCATTGTTTCATGTAGGTTTTTTAATTTAGGTAAAATTTAATAAAGTCGTGTGTAACATAACTGCCCTAATGCATTTTCCACGCTTTGAAAAATGCAAGATAAAATTATTGTCAACATCATGTAATGTTATTTACTATATATTAATGCTATAAATTAAACCTCACAAAGAGAAATTATATGATGTAGAAATCGGGCATTTTTTGAAAGAGAAAAGTTTTGTCTGCATACCATAAAGTTCTTTCTTTTTTGATCGCCAGTGTACGGTAGCGTGCAAAAAACAGATGGGGACACAATTATAGGACGAACAAGACGATTTATTTCACTGTCACAAACACATCCATAAAAACACAGGGTTACATTCACATTACATATATTCGCGGTGTTAGGTATGTGCTACAACCACAAGAGTCCGTTTTAAACTCGCGGTACATCTCCATGCATTCTTCAACACCGTCGCTGTCTCTGCGCCTTCTCGAACTGAAAAAAAACAACTTCTGACGTATGGCGCCATCGCATGGAGAAGGGTCTGCTCGACGTCATAACAGTCTATACTCCTCCCCTCACGGAGGAAAACTTTTCACGAGTTTGGAGGGAAAAGTTTTTACCTGAAAATCTTCAAAGTTTGTCAGTCCTCAAAGTTTGTTAAAAATAATTAATTAAGGCCGACAAATCCTATTTCAGTGCCAGTTCAGTGCCATTCAAAGAACAGTGCATTTCCCCAAACAAAAAATTCAATTATAACTACATATAAAAAAGTTACATAAACTTCACTGATAATCAGAAGATATGACCAAATAATACAATTATTTACAATATTAGTAGAAATATAAATTCAAACAAAACAGATAATAACATTATAATTTCTTAATTGCCTTTAATTTAGGGGAGACGACTTAAGCTGTCAGCATTTTGATGAAGTTTGCCCTTTTTATGAACAACTTCATAATTGTATGGCTCTAAAGTTAGGGCCCATCTTAAAAGTCGCGGATTTGTCTCGCTGTTTTTTCCTAACCACACTAAAGGATTATGATCCGTCTGAATAATGAATTTGTGCTGTCCATCGAGATAACATTTCAACTTTTGTACGGCATAAATTATTGCTGCACATTCCTTTTCAATAGTACTATAATTTTGTTCGGCGGAAGAAAACTTTCTACTCAAGTACATTATTGGATGTTCGTCGTCATTTTCTACTTGTGATAGGACAACACCAATTCCATAATTGGAGGCGTCGCACTGTACGAGGAATGGTTTTGTAAAATTTGGACTGTGCAACACTGGTCTTTCCGTTAACCTTCTTTTAAGTTCATCGAATGCAGTTTGACATGCTCCCGTCCATCTTATAGCTGACATGCGACTTTTTCCTTTTAGTAGGTCGGTCAATGGTGCTGAAATCACGGAAAATTCGGGAATGTACCTTCGATAATATCCAGCCAGTCCTAGAAATGATCTAACGCGTGTTTTCGTAGAAGGAGTAGGGAAGTCTCTTATGGCTTGGACTTTAACTTCCCCTGGTCTTCGTTGTCCTTGACCAACTACATGACCTAAGTACTTCACGGTCGCTTTTGCAAACTGACATTTTGATGGTTTTATATGCAACTTAGCTGTCTTCATCTTTTCGAATACAATTTTTAAATGCGATATATGCTCTTCCCACGTAGGAGAAAATATGGCGACATCATCGAGATATGGCACGGAAAATTCTTCGCAAGTTTTTAACAGTCCAGCCATCAACCGGCTGAAATCATATGGAGCATTTTTTAGTCCAAACGGTAACCGTAACGGTTTGAAAATACCAAAGCTGGTACAGAAAGCAGCATAACGCTGAGCTCGTGCCGTTAATGGGATTTGCCAATAACCTCTGGTCAAATCCAGTATAGTTATATAATTTGCATTCGATACCTTTTCCACTAGTTGCTCTATATTTGGTAGTGGAAAATACTGCGTTTTAGTGACGTTGTTCAATTTCCTATAGTCAATGCAGGGTCGGGGATCTTTCCCGGGGACTTCAACTAAGATGAGCGGGGATGAAAAGTCGGATTCGCCTTCCTCAATTATTCCGAGAGTCAGCATCTTTTCTACTTCTTTCTTTAAAATTTCACTTTGTCTAGGCGACAACCGGTATGGCTTTGTACAAATTGGTTTCTCGGATTCCAATTCAATATCATGTTTAGTAAGGTTCGTACATCCTGGCTCATTTGAGAAAATGCCAGAATACTCAGATATTAGAAGTCTCAGAGTTTCACGTTCACTTTCAGAAAGTCGAGAGTTTGACTCTATGTTTTGGAAAAGTTCAGACTCTTCATTTTTACAGGAGTTCAGCTGCAAACATGGCATTTCTTCTTCATCAGCATCTGGTTCTTCCGTATATAACAAATTTATATTTTCTGGTCTTTGATAATAAGGTTTCAGCATATTGATATGATACACATGATTTTTTTCTTTGTCTGGAAATTTAACAACATACTTTGTTTCAGATAATTGTTGGATAATTTGTCCAGGACCTACCCACTGCACGGACAATTTATTCGGCTTTGAAGGAGCCACCACAAGTACTAAGTCTCCCTTTTCAAACTTGCGTTCTGTAGCCTTTCGATCATACCATAGTTTTTGTTTTTCTTTTACGTTTTCCATTTGCTGAATTGCAAGATCTTGACATCTCTTCATACGATTCATAAGTTCAAAGACATATTCAACTACACTACTTTCTGTCTCTTCTTCACCTTTCAACTTTTCGTAGAGAAGCATGATGGGAGTTCTTAAGTTTTTTCCGTGAACCAATTCAGCTGGAGAAAATCCGGTACTATCATGAGTTACCGTTCGAAGAGCGAAAAGAGCCTGGGGTAAGATATTTTCCCAGTCTGGTCCAGATTCGAAACATAGGACTCGGAGAATTCTTTTTAGAGTTCTGTGCATTCTCTCCACTGGATTACTTTGGGGGTGATAAACGGAGCTTCGCACCACCTTTATTCCAAACCTTTCTAGAAATTCCGATGTAAGTGCACTCACGAAAGATGATCCCTGGTCGGTCTGCAATTCTTTAGGGAATCCCATGCGACTAAAAATCTGAAGTAGCACATTTACAACAGTGGTCGAACAGAGATTTTCCACAGGGATTGCATCCGGATATTTAGAAGACATGCAAATTGCAGTTATAATGTATCTGTTTCCTGAGGGTGTCACGGGCAAAGGCCCACAAGCATCAACATTTATTTTCGTAAAAATTTCTGTGATAACTGGTACGATCTTTAAAGGAGCCTTCTTCTTTTCTTGAGGTTTTCCAGCTCTTTGGCAACTGTCACAAGCCTTCACGAAATTCTCAACATCTCGGTAACAGTTGGGCCAGTAGAAACTTTTAAAGAGTGCATCTTTAGTTTTTGTTGTTCCAAGATGAGCCGCTGTTCCTTCATGACAAATTTTCATTAACTGTTCACGATACTCCTCTGGAACTACCAGCAGTCGTCTTTCAATTCCATGTTTGTCTTCCTTCTTATAAAATAACAGTTCATTATTTAATTCAAATTTACTATTTTCCTTAACTGTAGCTAATTCCATTAGAGACTTTAATTCTGCGCTTCTATTTTGGGCGGACTTGAATTCTTCAGGTGTGATCTTCAAAAGATTAGGAGTTTCAACAAAAGGCTCCGGTGATGGTAATATATTTTTTTCTTCATCAGTGATTTCGGTTAGGTCAATGATCTCTTGACAACTTTCATTCGAGATTTCTTGCGATTTCTCATCTTCCTTTCGTAATCCTTCTTTCTTCTTAGAACGTGTTTGAACTGCGTTTATCATATGCATTTCCACATCTTTATTTTTCTTCATACTGTCGATCAATGCAGCTGTGTTATTTCCTAACAAATATTTACTTTCTTCCCATTTATACGGTTGTACTGCTGCTTTCGTTACAACATGCCCAAAACTACCTTCTAATTCTATTTCGGCTAATGGTAGACATGTAGCAGTCTCAATCAATGGTGATCTCACCCACACATATTCACCTGTAAACATATAAGGCTTCACCAACTTAGGGCAAACCAAATCTAATGTGGCTCCAGTATCGCGGAGTATGGAAACTTCTGCACCATTTACTCTACCTAAGGTGGTATAAGGAGCCATCAGGTGATCTACATCTCCGTCAGCGGTATCGTTTGCAGCCACTACTTCTTTCAGTTTTGGACACTGAGGTCTAAGGTGATTATAAGAACCACACTCGTAGCATCGCGGCTGTTTTCTCTGCTCAAATTCCTTTTCTTTGTTCTTCTGTGGCTCGTATTTCGTTTGATTCTTATACCTCTTGTCTTCAACCCTTAATTTTCCGTCTAACTTCCTAGAGTAGTCTGAGTTTTTCGATGATTGTCGATATCCGGTTCTTTTGAAACTATCTTTGATATTTTCATATTCGTCTATTTTATCTGCCAAGTCAAAAGCAGAAACCATTTTCATCCAGTCTTCCAGGGAATGATCTTTTATTTCTTGGGGCGTACGTCTCTTCAACTGTTCTGTAACCATTAATTCTTTCAGTTGTTCAAGCGTAGTAATTTTTAATTCAGAAGTCCATTCTTCGAAATAGCTATTTAACTCGTGAGCATAATTCCGCCATGTTTTTTCAAAACTCTTCTGATGCCTATAAAATAACTGTTTCAACCTTTCAGCATTTAATTTGTACCGCTTCAGTATCAACTCCTTAACATAGTCGTAGTCTTTAACCTTTTCTACGGGTTCTCGAGCCAACATATTCCTTACTTCACTCGGCAAAACACTAAGTAAATACGCAACCCAATCTTCTTTCGAAACTCTAGCCATTTCTGCACGACGCTCAAAATTTATTAGATAGAGTCCTATTTCATCTTTCTTTTCATCGAATTTTGGGTTAATTTTCAATAATTCTACTTTAGGACCCGTCTGACTGCCACTTGAGAAGTTGGTACACAACGTACGCGAATCGCCTGTAGAAGCACTCAATTCTAACCGTTTCATTTCTAATGCAAATTCTCTATCTTTCTCTTCTTTACGTTCAATTCTCTCTTTGTCTTCACGTTCAATTCTCTCCCTTTCTTCACGTTCAACTTTTTCCCTTTCTTCAGATTTAATTCTATCACTTATTATCAAATTCACAAATTCTTTTACAAATTCTTCATCATAGTTCTTGCTATTTAATATCAAATTCTTTAAATCGATCATTTTAAGATCATCAGTAACCTCTTCCCCTAACTCTTGAGCAATTGTTCTTAATTCCTCTTTACGCGCCTTCGCGAGATAGGCCATTTTAATAGTTTGATTTTTTTTCAAGAAATTCCTCAACAACGATAAGAATAGAATTAGGGAAAAGTTAATGCTAATTCTAACCAAATTAATTTTCTGGATCTTCAGATGACCCACAAAAAATTTTAGTAATAAACAAGCACAAAATACTCAATTTTAAACTTTTCTAAAAAACCACTTAATGTCTTAAAAACTTTAAATTGCAACCATGAAAATGTTTATCATCTTTAAATTTGCCAAAATCGTATAACTTATACCGACAAAATCATAAACATTAGTAAACCAATTAAACATATAAATAATAATAAATGAACAATGTACAATATAATTATTTAATTTTACTTAATTAATATTTTACTAATGATACTACTTAAATCAAAAGCAAACTACACCCATCTACAAATTAGTTTATGAAATTTACTTCCGTTTCTAAAAAAAATGATAACAGAATTAAACACTCTTATAATATTCCCTGAGAATTTCAATTATTTTCTTGGAAAGCTGCTTAACAAACCAAAACTGTTTTTCTTTTCAAATGAAATCAAACAATATAATGCGATCAAACCATAAAGAATTTTTTTCAAAATTATTCAACACAAAATTCAAAACAAAGTCAAACTGCGTATGAGAAAATATATTCTTTTAAACAAAACACAACCTTCATAATATTTTCTGAGAACAAACTTTCTAATTGAAGTACGTAATTTCAGTAAATACCTCTCTTTTTTCTTATGAGAGCGAAAATCAGTCTTAAATGTGAATACACAGAATAAAACTATTTAAAAGTGTTCTCAAAACTAATCAGATTCACTTCATGAAATCAGAAGGTAATTCCTATGTAAATAGCAACTCTTAATGAATCATATAATCAAGATTAATCAAAATGGTATATTCACAATAAAATAACAATTGTTTTCTTAACTCAAAATGTTCAAAAAAAAAATATTTTCATCTCACACTCTGCTTAGCTTTCAGGAAAACCAATATACTTATTTTAAACGATAATACAACCACTAAAACAAGTAATTATAGCATAAACACTCTTTTACTCAAATCGAAACTAAAATACATATACTTGTCTTAAACGATAATACAACCGCTAAAACAAATAATTAAATAGCATTAACACTATTTACCTTAATCGAAACCAAAATACATATACTTATCTTAAACGATAATACAACCGCTAAAATAAGCAATTAAATTGTATATGCACAACCTGTTCCAAAACGACCCCGAAATCAAATTTAGTAACCTTAATACAAAAGCACTGTTTTAGATTAATTAAAAAGGCACTGTTTTAGAACTGGCACTTACCCACTAAAAATAATCATTTCTTAAAACACTGGTTTTCGATGCACTGGTTCAATCCGTAAAGCTGCCACCAAATGTATTCCTCATCTGTACGGTAGCGTGCAAAAAACAGATGGGGACACAATTATAGGACGAACAAGACGATTTATTTCACTGTCACAAACACATCCATAAAAACACAGGGTTACATTCACATTACATATATTCGCGGTGTTAGGTATGTGCTACAACCACAAGAGTCCGTTTTAAACTCGCAGTACATCTCCATGCATTCTTCAACACCGTCGCTGTCTCTGCGCCTTCTCGAACTGAAAAAAAACAACTTCTGACGTATGGCGCCATCGCATGGAGAAGGGTCTGCTCGACGTCATAACACCAGTCACATTGACGTAGTTTTTGAGTTATGTTGCAATCGTCTAAAGTTTGCACTCATGACGTCAACTTTTAGTCACGATTCAAGTATTTTTTCACGTTTTGAGATTCCTCATTACTGGGCTTAATTCGAATTATATATGTGTAAGGAAAATATGCGTTTCCCACCGTGCGGAGAACGGGTACGCAGCTAGTCTTATATAATAAAATCCGAGAGTAAACATTGTATGTAGCTATGTATGTAGGTAGGTAAGTTTGTGACCTCCGATCTTCTTGCGCGCGTCTCTCGATCGCATAGCGCCGAGATGGTTTGTCGCAGACCTACCGAATTTTGCATACGGCTTCTCTAGGACAGATCCTAACACGCATAAGAGCGATTTTTTTCGAAATTCGAATTAAAAAAAGTTTTATTTTATGTTTTGTCCGATTTTTAGCGATTTTTCTCGCTTAATACGTAATAACGCCGGTCATTGCACTCGCAGTAAAACGAAATTTACATCATCGGATAGAGGAGACAATTTTCTTTTAAAAACTGTTTGTTCGGACTGTGTAACATAATTTGCAGATTTTTGGGAATTTTCCAAATAAAATGAATTTGACGCTGACTTTCGTAAAATATTTTTAAAACTCCTGCATCTTGAATTCTATCCGTCATAACTTTTATATATTTTGTAAAATGTCGGAGCATACATTTCGCCCTCTTTTGAAAGAAAAACCAGAGGAAAATATAAATTAGGAGATTTTTTACGAATTTTTAAGTAAAAAAGGATTTTCATTTCAATCGCAGCAGCTTAAAATTTCGGTATGATATCTTGTGGTTTGGTTGTCTTGGAGACAGTAACAATGATTAAAATTGCCAGTTGAAAAAAAATAAATAAAATTATTTAAAAATAACCGAGTATTCACATGTGAAATGTGCGCCACTTTGACGTCACGAGTTTAAAACCCCTTTCGAAACTCAATCAGAATAACGGACTCACAAGCAAAACATACGCCACGCATGAAATAATTCCATTATTTTATTTTACGTTGCCAGAAAAATAATTGTATGCTGTTTTTTCACAAGTGAATTATCCAGCATTATTTTCAATTGAGTTTTTAAACGGGACACGTTTTCGAATCGCAAGAAATATTTTGCAGTGCTATATACGTCAATCTCACAAGAATTATGCATAAAAATGTATGGAGAGCTGTTTTAATGGCAACGATAAAGTGAAACGATTATCGTTTTTGCTAATGCGTAAACTGCAAAGAATCGCCAAACAGTAAATGACTACATTCGTAGCAAATATCTAAACCGTTTCTTTAAATAAAGCATTAAAGATGGAAAAACGAAACTATATTGGTATCAATAAAACATAGTATAAGTTATAGTTAGTAGATATGTTAGGGCAATACTTATCAAAGCACAATATACTGCTTTAATAAATACTTTGTAAAACTATTCGTTTCTAGTTTTTCAACAGCCGTCTTACATCACAGCTAACTAAACATTAAATAATTTTAAGTCGCGTTAATATATCCCGCGGTACTTTCCACAGAAAAGACTGTACCTGAACTTTTTTTTTCTTGGAGATTCTGTTTTGACACAAGTAGTTATGGTCACATTTTAGTAAAAATGTTCTCTTCTTGCCTTGCGAACAGCGGGTACACAACTATTAATTATAAAATAAAGCGGTTCTTCACATCATGTAGTATCTAAGGTATTAATGATGTAACTTAAATCTAAAAAGAGTATGATGTAGAAATGGGACATTTTGAAAGTTAGAAATTTTCAGGAACCGTCAAGCTTTTCTTTTTCTGATCGCGAATGACAGGGACATAGTTTTTTGTTTCATAATATCACAATGGTCTCAGGTCAGTATTTATGCTAACTTTACGAATAACTAGTGAGCAACTTTACGCCAAGAGTCAAATCATTTTGCTTATTTTTAGATTCCAAATCACTGGAATAATCGAACTATACATGTAAGAAAAAGTTTCGTCTCCTACCGTGCGCAGAACGGTCACGCAGCTAGTATATAATAAAATCCGAGAGTAAACATTGTATGTAGCTATGTAGATAGGTAAGTTTGTGACCACCAATCTTCTTGCGCGCGTCTCTCGATCGCATTGCGCCGAGACGGTTGGTCGCAGATCCACCGAAGTTTTCATACGGCTTCACTAGGACAGATCGTAACACATCTCGGAGCGATTTTTTCTAAATTCGAATTAGAAAATGTTTTATTTTATGTTTTGTCCGATTTTTAGCGATTTTTCTCGCTTAATACGTAAAAACATCGGTAATTGCACTCGCAGTAAAACGAAATTTACATCATCGGATAGAGGAGAAAATTTTCTTTTAAAAATTGTTTGTTCGGACAGTGTAACATAATTTGCAGATTTTTGGGAATTTTCCAAATAAAATGAATTTGACGCTGACTTTCGTAAAATATTTTTAAAATTGCTGCATCTTGAATTCTATCCGTCATAACTTTTTTATATTTTGTCAAATGACGGAGCATACATTTCGCCCTCTTTTAAAAGAAAAACCAGAGGAAAATATAAATTAGGAGTTTTTTTACGAATTTTTAAGTAAAGAAGGATTTTCATTTCAATCGCAGCAGCTTAAAACTTTCGGTACGATATCTTGCGGTTTGGTTGTCTTGGAGACAGTAACAATGATTAAAATTGCCAGTTGACAAAAAATAAATAAAATTATTTAAAAATAACCGACTTTTCACATGTGAAATGTGTGCCACTTTGACGTCACCAGTTTAAAACCCCTTTCGAAACTCAATCAGAATAACGGACTCACAAGCAAAACATACGGCGCGCATGTGAAATAATTCTATATTTTACTTTACGTTGCCAGAAAAATAATTGAATGCTGTTTTTTCACAAGTGAATTATCCAGCATTATTTTCAATTGAGATTTTAAACGGGTCACGTTTTCGAATAGCAGGAAATATATTGCGGTGTTAAACAGGACCTGATTATGGCAAACAGGGACTCCATTGATGAATTTGAGGGCCTCCATCTATGAAATTTGTTTTATTTTTCATAAAATATGTTTATAAAAAAGAATATTTCAAAACAACATTTGAAATTGGGGGCCATTTCTAGCCGGAGGCACTGGCCAAAGTCCCAATTTTTCCGTGAGATAATAGGGCCCTGGGGCTAAATACGCCAATTTGACAATAATTAAGCATACAAATGTATGGAGAGCTGTTTTAGTGGCAAACATAAAGTGAAATGATTATCGTTTATACTAGTGCGTAAATTGCAAAAGTCACCAAAGAATAAAAGACTACATTCGTGGCAAATATCTAAGCCGTTTATTTAAATTAAGTATTAACGACTGAAAAACGAAAATATATTGTATTGGTATCAGTAAAAGATAGTTTAAGTAATAGTTAGTAGATATGCTAGGGCAATATTGATCAAAGCACAATATACCGCATTAATAAATATTTAGTGAAACTAAGTGTTCTATTCCTTTTTCAACAACCATCTTACATCACAGCTAAGTAATTCTACGTCACGTTAATATATCCCGCGGTAGTTTCAACAGAAAAGATTGTAACTGAACTTTTTTTTCTTGGAGATTCTGTTTGGTCACGTGTAGTTATAATCACATTTTGGGAAAAAGGTTCTCTTCTTGCCTTGCAAAGATCGGGTACACAACTATTTAAATATAAAATAAAACGGTTCTCCACATCATGTAGTATCTAAAGTATTAATGGCATAACTTAAATCTAAAAAAGAGTATGATGCAGAAATGAGACATTTTGAATATTAGGAATTTTCACTGCGAACCATTACGCTTTTCTTTTCTAATTGCGAATGACACCGACATAGTTTTTTGCGTCATAATATTAACAATGGTCTCAGGTCAGTACTTATACTAACTTTGCAAATAACTAATGAGTAACTTTACGCCAAGAGTCAAATCATTTTGCTTATTTTTAGATCCCAAATCACTGGAATCAATTTGAACTATACATGTAAGAAAAAGTTTCGTTCCCTACCGTGCGGAGAACGGGTATGCAGCTAGTGTTATCAATAAAGTTTGAATGAACATTTTAAGCGAAAATGCATATATTTTTGAGTAAAAATGAGAATAAATAAGATGATTTTAAAAAACATGCATCACTACTTGATCTTTGTTTTATCTCTCACCCCCCCCCCCTGCAAACGCTCTGCACCCCTTTTGAAAGGCGCGCCCGAAAATCTGCATAAAGGAAAGAAGAGTTTGCATCATTAAAATTTTATGTTAATAAAAAAGAACTAGTAGGTGCATTTGGTTGCATGTCTAGTCATATATAATTTAGCATTTATTCAGAATCTAAACAAGAGACAAAAATGTAAATATATATTATATATATATAAT
>JAWZYV010019588.1:0-24083 GCA_038373885.1 Cheiracanthium punctorium
ACACATGAGTCCTAAAATTTAATACCAGATGATAGTAATCAAATTAATTAGTTATTAATTAACTAAAATTCATTAATAATTCCAAAACTAAAATCCAAAAAATCGCAAGTCAGAAAAAAAATTCAAAGTCCCATTCCGAAACTAAAAATCCGTTGCCACTCAATAAAAAAGAAACTTGGTGTTGCCATTCCGTAAAAAAGAAACTCCTTTCACGAGTGAAACCACCGTTGACGTCACTTCCGGTCACGCCCCTTCGTGACGTCACTAGGCCACGCCCCTTTAGTGACGTCACTAGGCAACGCTCCCTTCGTGACGTCACTTCCGCCGGCTATAACGGGGTGCTTACTACTAGCGTTGAAATTTCTGCATCAGTCCTAGAGACCCATGACTTCCAAGCTCGCCAAAGGGCGGGGAATTTTTTGGTTGGCGAAAGTAGGGGCGTTAAAATAGGAATCAACTCTTTCTTGAATCATAAAGCACATCTTTGGAATCCAAATCTATCTTAACCTACGCCTATTGATAGTGTTTTAAAATCTTCACCAGGCATATTCGAACTATAGGCATATTCCAAATATATCTCTTAGACATTTTAAATACTGTTTGGAATGAGCATCATAATCCATGAGTGTATCGTGTTTTCCTTCTTTGTTCCATAAAACATTTCTTCGGAATAGAAATCTATATTAAAATTGCCTACCAAAACTGTTTAACAATTTTCGCCAGGCATAGTCAAACCACACTTCACCTTTATAAATACCATTTGGAAAGTGTATCATAATCTATGATGTGTACCGTATTTGTTTTCACTATTCTATAAAACACTTCTTCGGAATTAAAATCTATATTTAAATCGTCTACTAAAACTATTTTACAATATTCGCCAGGCGTTTTCTAACTATACTCAAAATATATTTATAATAAATTGTCGCATTCATGATCAAAAAGGGGACAAACACAACATAGGGCAATAATGGCATATAACGCTATATAGTATCTCCTAATATTTTAAATAGTTGTGACTCTTTAATAATATCACATTGATTATTAGCTTAACTAAATTAAAATTATCAACTTAACTAAATTTAGGGATGAGAATGCATGAAGAGAAAAAAAAAGAGGAAAAGTGCGTAAGCTTGAATTTAACCGTTAAAATATTTCAACGAGCATCACACACTGTTTTCCATAAAATATCAATCGCAAACCAAATTAATTATTTTTATCTTGATTAAAATAATTCCCAGTACTCATGCATAAATAAGTATTTAATAATGAATTTTAGATAGAGAGTGTTCAATAGAAAAACAGGCTATCATTATTTAAAAAGAGGATTTTAAGCAAATTCCCCATAAATCTAAGGTCAAGATAAATAATTTCATGAATGGATTTCAGACAATCTCTTTTTATGTACTGTGTAAATAAAATAACATAAAAAGGCTGATTTGGAATGTTTAATATTATTAATATTTACTTATTTTTTTTTTTTTTGCAAAACTTCCATCAGAAATAGAGTAAAAATTATATTGCATTGTAATTAGTTGCATTGACAAAAAGTCTTAATTTAATTAAAAAATAAATATTAAAAACTGCATTTACCTTTACTTAAAAGAAAAGCAGTTCTTTTTCTCAGAGTCAATCTATGCAAATCAATGTCTTATTTAAATAGCTGTCATGATTTTTTTGCTTAACATTCAAAGTTTCAGAAGCATTTAAAATTCAAGGAATTTATAAACATAAATTTAAATAAGCATTCAAGTATTTTGTAGTTGCATTAGAAATGTTTATAAATAAAGAAATACTGAAAAGGAAATACTCATTTACCAAAAAGATTGAACTTGAGTTTGCAGATACGAGATTCGGAATTCTGCCGTGATTATATAATATACATATTGTTTTTAAATAAAAATGGAAATAATTAAATGCGGAATTCTGCAAATTTTTAATAAAAGAAACACTTTCACTAGTAAATCTAAAGATTTATTAATTATATATTTTTAATTCCAAAATCTGTTGGTTGATTTTAGACAACTCAGCAGATTGTTCCTCCATAATTTTCTGTTTTTTCTTTTGTAATATTTTGATCTGCTTAGAAACTTTTCGTTTATTTCTTTCTTCATCTTGCAACTTTTGTTGAGCATCTTTCTCTGCAAGGCATAATGGTATCGACTCCTTGCAGATTTTGCAAAAACAAATAAAACAGAGTACACAGGAGGTGACAGCAAGACTAAACAGCGAGAAAGAGTAAAAACCACGGAGGAAAGGTAAAAACAAACACGCGACGTGTGTCTAGCAGTGCCCACATACAAGCAGATGGGGAAGAACTAGAAGGGGAAAATCCACCAGGAGGAAGCGCAAAAGGGAATATCGCAGCTATGGTTTCCAAGGAGGAACGCCAATAGGAAGCGTGGCGCTTTACGGTCCATTTCAGTGCTCCACCTCCTTTGCGCATGTGGTTGGCGTCGGACATACCGTTTTCGGAGGCAGCGCCCATATCCAAATACAGTGGACTCCCTCTATCTGAACACTCTCTAATGTGAACACCCCGGTAATATGAACACATTACGACAGTCCCGGCATAGCTCCATAGACTTAACATTAGATTAACTCTCTGTATTCTGAACACCCTCTAATCTGAACACCCCGCTATTATGAACGCTACTTTTGATCCTCATTCAACCTTTACCTCTCCGTAAACTGAACATGTGTTGGCAACTGGAATTCGAGGAAATCCCCTGGCATGGAAATTCAGTGAAAAACTCATCCCTTCGTGACTGGAGGGTACAGCGTTTTGAGTCAAGTTCTTTTGTATTCCCTCATTCACGGAGCTCGCACCCCCCTCCCCCCCCCTTCGGCTTTTTCATATGATATAGTCTAGAAACCAGCCGATGAATATGAAATTGCCAGCCTTTGATGCAACTGCAATCTTGACCAATGAAATGGAAGTGTTTAGGCAGGTGTTTATTTAGGCGTGTATTTGAAGTCATGTATCGTATGGCTTGTAGAGAGGTGAGGTAGCGTAATCTATTTGGTTTTGTTCCTTTTTGCTCAGAAAAGAATAAAGTTTTCATCATTTCACTGTCCTTGCAGGATAAGAATCACTGTAGTTACGCAGATATCTCGGAAATAAGTGCTTAAACGAAAAAAAGGAAAGAACTGAAACTTCGGGAAAAATACGAAGTTGTTAAAAAATTAAAGTTGAAAGTTAGTCAAAGAAAAATTGCATCAGAGTTTGGAATTTCTGTAGGCCAAGTCAACGGAATCAGCAAGAAAGAGAAAGAAATTATAGCTGCTTTTGAAGCAAATGAACCTTCTTCAAAGTTTAGAATTTTTGAAAAGAAAACGTGAAACGAGAGCATAAACAATCACGTCTGGAAGTTTTTTACACAAATGAGAACAAAGAATCTTCCTGTCACTGGACCTTTGCTAAAACAGATTGCTTTGGATTTTGCAGAAAAAGAAAATATCAAAGAATTCAAAGCATCGGAAGGATGGTTGACTCGCTTCAAAAGTCGGCATAATATTGAATTTAAAATTATGAATGGTGAAGCTGCAGACGTAAATATGGACACTGTAGAAGAATGGAAAACTAAACTTCCGGACTTAACAAAGGATTTCAATACAAACCGGCCTGTTTTTCAGAGCTCTTCCAAATAAAACTTTAGCAGAAAGAAGTGAGAAATGTGTGGGCGGGAAAATTTCGAAAGAAAGACTTACCGTCATGCTCTGTGCCAGTTCCACAGGAGAGAAGCTCAAACCACTAGTAATCGGAAAAAGTGAAAAACCAAGATGCTTCAAAAATGTGAATATCGCATCATTGCCTGTTCACTATAAATCAAATCGAAAAGCCTGGATGTCATTCCCAATTTTCTCGCGGTGGTTGGAGGACATCAACGAGATGATGAGGAGAGAAAGAAGAAAAATTCTTCTTCTTGTGGATAATGCACACAAAAACATGCAACTGAGCAATGTGAGCCTGAAGTTTCTATCACCGAACTGTACTCCTATTATCCAACCATTGGATCAAGGAGTAATCAATACCTTTGAAGCTCACTACCGGATCCATTTTCTGAGGAAAATGTCCCTGGTGTTGGAGGAGGCAAATTCTGCAGCTGAACTAACAAAGAAAGTCATTGTTATGGATGCTGTCCACTGGATATCAATGGCTTGAATTGAAGTAACACCTCACACTATCAAGAGATGCTTTTATAAAGCAGGATTCCCGTGTGAGGATGACCATTTAGGAATAGAGGACCAGGTATCAAAAGCTGTGAATGACTTAGGGTCAATTCTTCAGGAGCTTCATACTGAAACTGAACCTGACTCTTATCTCGAAGTCGATGGAAGCCTTCCGATTTGTGACAACAACGTCGTTGAAGAGGAAGAGGGTAGTGAAGATGAAGAAGAAGAACCTCAAGACACTAATGAAACAAAAAGAACACTTACATTCAAGCAATATGGCCAAGGGATTCAAGACCTGATGGACTATGCGGTTGAGCATCATCCGGAAGCCTTTCCACTTCTTAAACACCTAGACAATATGTATGCTGCACGAGCATATACATTGCAAAAACAGACTAAAATTACTAACTTTTTCAAGTAATTAACCAATTATGTATTATATATAATTATGTATTATTATATATTTTGTAAAACTTTTTTAATAATATTAAATTTAAAAAATGAGATGGTAGGATTCAGGTCCGACTGAATTTTATTTGACATTGCACTAGCTGCCAAATCTAAACTAAGCACCTCCATCTCGGTAACTAGCGTGGCTAACCAGGCTTAGCATTCTATAAAATTTCATTGCGTACCCACATTTCTCAATCTCCCTCTATAGTGAACACCCCCGTAATCTGAACACTTTTCCCTGGTCCCTTTAGTGTTCAGAATAGAGAGAGTCCACTGTATTTGGATTTGAGCGCTGCGCCGGTACACTGCGTTCAAAACAAGATGGAGGCGATTATCTTTCCTGAAAGTCTGGAAGATACTTTTCGATCTAATCCTATTATTTTATACACAGTAAAAAACAGAGATTATAACGATATACAGGCCAAGGAGTGTTGTTGGGAGGATATTTTAGAAAATATGAATATTTCCGATAAGAAAAAACTCTGTTTTTCCTAGGAGATGAACAAGGGAAAGCTCAGGCATTGGGATCACCGATTTTGATAAAATATTGGAAGGTATTAGACAACCCCATGTAAAGTCAAATAATACTAAAAGCATATTCATTTAACATATTGAATGCCGTAAAAATTAAGCGCCAACGCTTGAGTATTTTCCAGGAAATTCTTTTTAAAGATTTATTACTACATATTTATACTAATATACTCGCAACGTCTTCGCGTACGTCATTGTGTCTTCGTTTTTGACTGCAGAGCCAAAGGTTGCGCGTTCGAGTCCCGTACTTGCCTTTTTTTTTTCTTTCGTTAAAAATCAATTTAAAATTATTGTCTACAAAAATTAAAGTGACCTTTTGAATAAAATTGGAATTATAAACTTACTTGCTTTGTACATATTTATATACCAATACTTCCATAAAAGTAGAATTCCATAAAAGTGAAATCCTTTTAAAAATTTAAAATATTTATTATTTATATAGTATTTATATTTCAGTTTATATTTTTGAATTTTTCTGAAACAATGCTAGATAAAATATGCCTAAATTAGTGTTCCAAATTTGGGTTTCTTCTCCTAAATTAGTTTTTCTGGAAATTTTTAAAAAGAGAAATAAAATGCAGATTTACTCAAAATGTGTATGGGAAGTTGGGGTACAATGAAACAAAATTTATTTATTTCCTGTTCACAAATTTAAATAAGCCTATAGTTTTTCATTTTATATTGAATTTATTTGAATCCATTTAAAAAATTAGAATTTCTGCTTTCCTTTCTGCAAAACCTGGAGGAACAGGAGGTGGTAGTTCCGATACAATTTGAGTTTTTCAAAAATGTATGTTTCCAAAGAACGCACAGATTTGAAGTTTGGATTCAGTAGTTTGACGCACAGAACTTCTCATTCCGTTTGATTGAAGTTTATTATATCCCCCAAGACAGTACATTTCTTTACATTTAAGTTGACCTTAATTGATTAAAACATAATTATTTAGAGCGATACCGCTTGTGCCATACATGCTATAAGAGAATAGCTTATAATCTATAGTGTTCGGATTCTTAGTTGAAAGACACTCTGGATTGTAGTCATCTTCAGAGTCTGAAGAAGATAGAGTACGATTTTGAAAACTTTCTCGGTAACTTTGTGCGCTCTATCGAGATCTAAATCTAAATATTTCATAGTAATATCTTTATTTTAAACGAATGCATTCCCGCGGGAGTAATGGGGTACAATGAAACATATTTCATTGTACCCCATCTACAAGTGTTTAATTGTACCCCAAACTGAGGCTACAAACTAAATGAATTTTTACTAATTCCTAATATTTTTTTTTATTTTAATTATGGCGTTGGGAGTATGAAGACCACACCATAGGGATCACGATATTTGAAAAATAAATAATTATATATATGAAAACATGGAGGTAAAATAAAGTTACTTTTAGTAACGAAATTTACTTTCAATAGTGAGAATCCAATAAATTTATATATTTGTTGTTGTAAAAAATACGATTGTCTCCAAATCACATCAGTATCTGGATACATTTATATAATAGGTGTGCGAGTTACAACTGTCTGTGATAAATCCTATTGATTTTAGATAGCATGTTTCATTGTACCCCAACTTCCCCTACATGCTAGGTTGCATTCAAGTACTGTATACATAATCCATATAATCTGCCTTGCAATCAGATATAAAATGAATGTAATAGTGTTGCATTGAACTTCAAAAGTATAATCTAAACTACATATAAATGATTTGAAATTTATCAAACGTCCGAGTTCGAAAATTATTTTAGTTTCCTATGAACCACAGATTTCTGAAAATTATTAAAGAAAATATTTTCTGCTTATATTTAATTTACTTTGTTTACAATTTCCATGAAGTTTTAGTAGTCAGTTATTCCATGAATACAGTAAAAATTATCTGAGATTTTGTTTTTAAGGAGGCTAAACATAAAGAAATCTAACAGAATTTTACACAAATTCATTTAAAAAAGCCTCATAAATGTAAAAATGCTCCTGAAATTCTTATTTCTTTTATTTAACTATTGATTCCTACTGGGCTTTACATCCACAAGGCATGCAAACGAACGTAACTGCAAGCCACTGAAATCAAAAAGGTATTACTAAATTTTCCCATTCAATATCCGCGCGCCGAGGTCCGCGTCTTCGCCTTTTTCTAGGAAACCAGATGAGCGCTGTGCGCTCTCAATTTCGGTGTTTCGGTCACGTGACACGTTGTGTTTCAGATCGGCGCTCCTCCTTCGAAACTAAAGCTTAAAGGAACGTTCCGTAGAGAGATTATATGAGAGAGTGCAGCGGAGAGGGGAAAGGGGGAATACCCTTTCTCTAGGGAAGCTCTCTTAGATGCGGTGTCGTCCCAGAACCCGCGGTAACCCCAGAGTGGGGTGGAAAATGCTGGGGAGAGCAGAGTGAGTCATAAGCGTAAAGTTTTCAAAATTATTGGGGGGGCCGGGCCCCACAACCACATATATTCACGTCAGTGGCGTAGCCAAGGGGGATTAGGGGGGTCATAACCCCCCCATGAGGAATTTTTTCCATACAAAATGTATATTCTTCACTCCCTTATCATACACCCGTATACATATATCTGAGTTGCAGAAGTCGTAACTCCCCCATGAAAAATTTTTGGCTACGCCCCTGATTCACGTACATATAACTTAGTAATAGCTGCCAACTACCATGGAAATTATACAACCACTTTTTCTACATGATTTTTCGGCTTAAAATATAGCAAAACTTTTGTGCTGCGCGCCCGAGTTGGTTGCGATTTAAAAAAAATAATTAAAAAATAACTGTTTACAAAAAATGGTTAATTATATTCCGTAGTAGTTGGCAGCTATGACTTACTATATATAAGTGTAAATTATTGGAGGCGCTCGAGCTCTATGAGTCTATAAAATTCTACACCTATGTAGGGTAAGTATCCATGTTAGTATCTTCCTACCATGTTATAAGTTAAAAATAGAAGCAGTGTAAAAAATCCAAAGGAGGAAAAAAAACATTTTCGATGAGATACTACATTTTAGACACATCTGAACTTTTCTTTATCTCATATTTTACATTGCATAATCTGATTTTAATTAACCAGAGCCTGGTGAGGGCAGCTTATAGTAACATTGTGTGTTACGTAGCGTCACAATGAATACTAAATCATGATTGAAATCAAAAGAAGAAAATTTTTAAAAGTCCAAGTAAAGGTTTTTTTAAACGTTTGTAAATGGCGTGAAATACTTTTTTTTATGTCAGTATAAATTAATTTCCTGTATTTAGTGGTAAATTATTGGGTGGGCTCAGCCCCTATTCACAATTTATTGGGGGGGCTCGAGCCCCACGGGCCCATATAACTCTACGCCTATGGAGTGAGTGATGACTCTTTCTAATTCAATAGGTCGGCAACGAGATCGTGGGATTACAGAATTCAACTTAATGATAGTCCCTCATTTCCCCCCCCCCTCCTCCCTAGAGCTGTCTTATTGTTCTATGCTTTCCCGTCTTCAAAATACAAAAGCCGAATGGGATGGAAGAATGCTTGACCATGGGTTTGAATTCAAAGCGATGTTTTTCATTACTTAGGAAAAAGCTATTGGTTTAATATGAACTAAGACTTTTTTGAGTTAATTTTAAATCATACTTATTCTTATGAAAAGAAAATTAATGAATTCTTCTGTAACTTTAAAAGTACGAAATTATAATAATCGAACAAAAATTAAAATACTGATTATAGTTAAGTAATTACTATAGTAACGATACAATTTAAATTATATAAATATAGGTATTCATTTGCACTACACGACGCACAGGAAGTAGAGCAAGGGGGCTACTCGGGTCAAAATTTTTTATTATCATATTTATTTAGTCTAAGCAGTGGCATAACAAAACTTTTGCCCCTCTCCCGAAATGTGTTTCATAATACCAAACCTAGAAAGAAAATGAAAAATATTATAAGAATTTTTTTATCAACAAATAATGTCCCCGCTCCTCCCCCCCCCCCCCCAAAAAAAAAAAGAGAAAAAATCTCGAGTGTAGTCCGCTTTAATAATAAATACTCTAAGGAGACAATTTGATACAAATACATATGAATTATTAATGTCAGCAGAAATTACATTTTTAGAGAGATTAATTAAAAGGTTTTTGCAGATATCGCGTATAGCGGAAAGTTTTTTCAAGAATGTATTTTCCTTGGAATCTATATAAATAAAATTAGACTTTTGTCTGTACATTTCTTGGAATTCAAAAATTTTACAATTTCTATCCGTTTCAAGCACCCGGGATTCCGATGCGACCCTCAAAAAAAAGTTTGTCTGTCTGTCATTCTGTCCTTCTGTCATTCTGTCCGTGACGCTTTTTTTGTTTAAGCATCACGTAAAAACGACTGAAGCGAATGATATGAAATTTTGTGTCATGATAGGTGGTCACTCAACTTAAAACATAGGCGTCGAATTTTTAAAAAATCTGGATTAGATTTTCAGATTTTGCGAAAATCGTTTCAAACTGCGTAAATTTGTGTTTAAGCATCACGTAAAAACGACTGAAGCGAATGATATAAAATTACGTGTCATGATAGGTGGTCACTCAACTTAAAACATAGGCGTCGAATTTTTAAAAAATCTTGATTAGATTTTCAGATTTTGCGAAAATCATTTCAAACTGCGTAAATTTGTGTTCGCACATCACGTAATAACTGCAAAGGTGAAAAAATGATATTTTGTGAAATGATAGGTGGTCACTCACCTTAAACTATAAGCATCTAATTAAAAAAAAATTGATCAGATTTCGAGATTTTGCGAAAATCGTTTAAAACTGAGTGAATCTTTGTTCCCGCATTAAGTAATAATGACTAAAGCGAATTATATGATATTTGGTCACATGATAGATGGTTACTCAACATAAACTATAGGTGTCCAATTTTTTAAATATTTTTATTGGATTTTGAGATTTTGTGAAAATTCTCTCAAAATGCGCTTATATTTCTTCAAACATCACGTAATAACGACTAATACGAATGATACGAAATTTAGTGATAGGATAGGTAGTTGCTAATCTTAATTTATAGGCGTTGAAATTTTAAAATATATTGATTACATTTTGAGATTTTGCGAAAATCGTTTTAAAATGCTGAAAGTTTGTTCCAGCATCACGAAATAAAGACTGCAGGGAATGGAACGAAATTGGGTGACAGGATAGGTTGTCACTCAACTTAAATTCTAGCCTTCAAAATTTTTCAAAAATGTTAAAATTTTGAGATTTTGCGAAAATTATTTCAATATGCGTCAATATTCGTTCGCGCATCACATAATTACGACCAAAGCGAATGAAATGATATTACTTAGTGACTCTCTAACCTGTAATATTTTAACAATACATAAAAATTATAACTTCGCTTTCTCTACTTTGGCAACATACTACATCCATTCTGTGTACTCCTACAATGCTGACGAAAGTTCTTGCTTTTTGGAAATTTTCATTCACTAACCCGTCGAGGACGGGTACTTCAGCTAGTAAACTATAAATTTTGACTTCCTTTAACTGAACACAAACTTCAAAACAAAATACTGATTACGATAAGTTTTATCAAATGAATTATGCATTTAAAATAAGTGCTTGAATTCATACTTATACCCGGAATAAACTTGCATTTCTTAACATTTTTCATTTAAACATTTTTATTTTATTTTGTTGATTCCAAGTTAAATTCATAAATAAAGTGAATTGCAGAAACTTAGTAAAGTGCTGGAAGAAAACAAGATGTTGATGGGTGATTTTTTCCCCTCTTCTACGATAAAGAAACAGTATCCCCGCAATTATTTAATATTGTTGTTTTGTTCAGGTAGAGCATACTAGGGCTATCTTCCAAAGAGAAAAGATAGCGAGCATTTTTTAAGGAGGCCTAACGAGTATCTACGTTACATCGTGGAAAAACCTCCCAAAACTCCAGATCGACAACTGCGCAGTAAGCCAGAACGCTGGGCATTCATGCTTCAGCCATCTGAAAATGTTCATCAATTATTTAATTGTTAATATTTTATAACGCATTTTACAAATTTAACAGTACTTTATTGGATGTATCAAGTTGGACTGTTTTTAAAATCCCGTTATGTAAATATTTAAAGGGTTTTAATATTTTAAATCAATAAAGTTTTAATGTACTATCTCTGATCGGATCACTTTTTTCAACACAAGGAATCCCGTAGAATTTTAAATGATGAAAAATCAGCAAATTCGAGAGATATTTTTTTTTTTGCAGAGTTAATAGTTGGTTGTGGAATGTATAAGTACTTTTGTAATCAGAAATTCATAGAAATACATCAAGTGAGCAGAAATTTTATAGGACAGGAAGAATTATAATGCCAGAATTTTAGAATACTGTAAAACGAAATTTTTTATTCACCAAAACAATATTCCGTTAGATTTTCAGAGAAATATTACATGCTTATTAAATACTTATATTGTTGAATATAGTACTCTGAAAGATTGAAATTTGTTCGGTTATTCAAAATTTTCTTCTTTTCTTTTCTTTTTTTTTGTGTGTGTAGTAATTTCGATTTCTCATTCATTTTTTTTTTAATTTATCAAACGAAAGAATCAATGCCAAAAATAGTTAAAACATCATTACTGCTATACAACTTTTTGTAGCATTAAATAATCATTTATATATATAAATTTTTCTTTTGGCATACATACCGAGTCTTATAATTAGTAAGTTGTATATCCTAAGTTAGTCTCTCAGTCTATATTTTAAATATACATATAGCTATAATTCGAAAATAGTTAGAATAACCTGAGATAATGCAGAAATAATAAATGAATAATGCACAAAAATATCACCCTTAATTTAAATCAGTTTTATCAGTCTATCGTACGTTTTGCGAGCAACTTTTTATTTTGTTTGTTTAATTTTATTCTAAATAAAGAAATATTTTTAAACAAGCGGTGGATACCGCTATAAATGTTTTTCTATCTTGTTTTTCCACAAGACTACCACCTATCCTCAAATAGGGCAGACAATGTAGTAGATATATCAGTTCTTATAATCATTCATTATAAGAACTGTTGGGGATACAAATATATGTAGGTGTTATTTTCTTAAGTAAAATAAAAATTTTATTATTGTTTTCAATAGTTTGTACACATTTCCGTAACACTGCTAAGGCTTTGAGATTTTGGGCTGGATTTCACACAGATATGAAATATATAACTCTTGATATTGTTTGGTATCCTATGTTTTCAGAGGTAGGATATCACCTTGTTTCGGAAATATCCCCCCCCTTTCCTTTTTAATGCACGCCTGATGAAGGTCACCACTCGTGTATTTCAGTCTCCCATATCCTTACGGGTTTTTTTTTTTTTTTTTCAAACTGATTTGCGGTTTTGCACTGATGATTGTTGATGTGCGATTTGTTGATATGCACTTTTATATTTTCGCAGGTTTATTCTTAGCATTTTTCGAATAATAACTACACATATATATATATATATTTTAAATTAAGAAACTAAATTTAGGACAAATAACTTAATTATTAGATTCCGTGACTATACATACATATGAAAAGTAATTCTAAATACCTTGAATATTATTTGATACCAAAAGTTGTATAACATTCATGATGTTTATATTTTAAGATTTTTTTTCAATGCTTGAAAAGAGCTTGTAATCAAGAAATGAAATAACTTTGAATGGAATTTTGGGGTTCTATAAATTTAAATTTACATTCCTAATTTTTCTCATACATTTTACGCTGTAAAATTCTGTTGTATTTTGATACCAATAGAAATAATTATAACAAAACTATTGTTCAGAAGAGTTTTTTTTATTAATTAATTTATTTATTTCTGTGTGTGAGGGGGGAGAGTTCTTCAAAAGCGCATAAAAATTGTGATCATTTATCTGGAAGCATTTAAAATGTAGTCAAATAAATGAAATAAAATGCATAAGATATTTAAAAAGCATTTAAAGTGATACACATCACTAAAAATATACATTTAAAAGATTACTTTTTCTAATCAAAAAGTGTTTAATTTGTCTTGTTACTGTGAAAGTGAATAAAATGTGAATGTAACGCAATTAACATAAGGTGATTTAAATCATAAAAAACTGACCGTGGATAAAACTTAACTAGGAAGGAATAGTTTTATTATCTTTTTTTTTTTTTTAAGTTTATGAAAACTTTAAAATCTAAACATATTATTATAAAATAAACTTTATTACTGTATCTTATAGTAAAAATGAAATGTTTAGTTATTAAATAAAATTTATTATCTTTCAAGTTTTGTGCGTGTGTTGGGGTGGGGGGATGTTGACTCTCGAAATGTATAGTTGCGCTTTAATAGTCATGAATAACCATGTTAATGGTAAAGCATAATTAAGATTTTTGGGGGCACAGCATGCTCAATGCATTCGATGTGATTTATCGTCCTCTTTTTCCTTTGCTGATATTAATATTTTTGAATTGATGGCTTTTGTTACCAAAAATAATTTTGATTAAGTAATCTTGTCTTAAATTACATTAACAATCGCCCCTTAAAATTTTAGGAGCCCTAGACCATGTCCTAGTTTTCTTGTGTCGTTTCTTGCGTGTCTTGTTCTTTCCGCTCACCGTATGCGTGTGTGTTTTAAGATTGGGGTAAGCTTTTGGGAACTTTGAAGCTAAAAAAGCCAATATTAAAGACTCCTCACCTAGTTTTAGTAAAAAGCTCCTCGTCCCTTTTTTCTCTTATAAGGCATAGTTTGTAAATTTGAGTGGGGGAAAAAAAAAGAATTAGAACATCAACAAAATATAGTCTGTACTTTATTCATATTATTTATTGCTCAATGCACTTGCAGCGTTCATATATCATTTAGAACGTAAAGATTTCAAATAGTACAGAATTCATATATACTAAAATACTGATTTGGAACAACATAGAAAACAACTGTCCTAAGCATGTTGCACCTAAAGTAAGTAATATGAACCAACCAGGACAATAATTAGAAAAATACATTTGTGAGCTGTTTCTGATAAGAAAAAAAGCATAAAAATCACGCATCTGCTTTCCTTTCAATATTTTGTTCAAAAGAACGGGAAAAGCCAAATAAATGAATGGCAATTTACAGATAAAAACAATTTGACCACCCAGGCTTTCAACCCCTGGGAGGCAGTATGAATGCAAAGTAAATATTCCGATCACTGATTATTTTTCGTCGGCTTTTTGACAGGAGTTTCAGAAGTATTTTACGAAAGAGGATTTAATGACTGCTTTCCCCCTAAACCATTGATTCCAGAATAGACCATCTCATGTTTCGGGATAGCCGTGTCTATTGCGGTATTTTGGAGGCATTCATATAAAATGCGGAAGTGACACTATTTGAAGTGTTTACGGTAAGATTTATGGTAAGTCTCTTTCAAAAGGGAAAGCAACAAAAGAGAATTGTAAGCACATAGATTGACACTAGGGATGGTCATCGTCGTTTGTTACAGTTTTACTACACATTCATTCGTTGTAAGCTATTTTTTTCTGCTTCAAAATGGAATGCGACAATTATGAGAGGGCGACTATGACGCGAGTAAATACGGTATAGCCACACATTTTTTAGCTAAACAGCACAGTGTCGTCAGGCCATTATTAAGAGCAAACTTAACATTTGCGCTTGTCAAAAGTAGCGATTTTTGTTGATCACGCGGAAACTAATAGAGCTGATTTTCAGTCGGAACATATAAAAGAAAATAACTTTCTTAGCGGAGCAAAGTGAAGATCTTACTATAAATATAATGAACAGATGTTCTTTATTTTCGAGGACGCCCTGAATACTGAAAGCAAATATTTAAATACTAAGAACACTATGAATAGTAATTGTTCCTTCAATGAAAACAAAACTGTTTCGTCTATAAAAAGCTTTAAAACAGAATACTGCTATGCACTAGTTTCTGCTTTTATTTTACTTTTAAAAATTAACTAGCTGCTTCAAAATAAAAATGTTGGTCACGTTACTATAAATAAATGCTATGACATAAACATTAGGGTGATAAATACAAAAATATTCTGCAGCATTTTATTTGAAAAATATGTAATGAAATTTAAAAATATGATTGAAATATTTATTATCCTACATAAATATTATCATCGAGCTACGTCATTTCACTTTGCATCTTACTTAAATAATCGTTTTTTTTTTTTTTTTTTTTTTCCCTCCTTCTAAGCTGGCTCTGCGAACTTAAACGTACGTAATCGCCATCATCATTGTCAGCTATTTGCTGAACAAGCTGTCACTCAAACTACGCAAAGAGGCTTTTCTGCCAATCAGGGGCGTAGCCAGAAATTTTTCATGGGGGGGGGGGTACGACTACTGCAACCCATATATATGTATACATATGTGAGATAATATAGTGAAGAATATGCATTTTATATGGCAAAAAAATTCTCATGAGGGGGGTTATGACCCCCTAAACACCCCCCCTTGGCTACGCCCCTGCTGCCAATTAAACAGTCCGCAACTCCAGGGGGAGGGGGGATTTAAAATCATGTGACCAGCTAGTCAAAGCTAAGCACAGAGATTTCCTTTCTACCCCCTTGAATTCTGTGGAAACACTTGTATGTTCACTTAGTCTTCAATTAAATGCTGGGTTCAAATTTGTAGAAGAGGGAGGTGAGTGCATTCAATTGGCTCAAATTTGTTTTGCAGTAAAAGTGCAGATGTGCAGTAATTTCTTTTCTTTGTATAAAAAAACCCAAAACTTTATCAACAGCTATAGGGCAATGAGACGTTTCGGACAGCCATGGGGCTACTGGAAAAATTATCTGAATGGCAATTTTCAATAGAGATAAATACAAAATACACTAATGTACCTCTGTTTACGCCCTTTTGGACGCCCATTTGTTTCTCACTTTTTCTTTCATTTAACGCCCCCCACCCCCCTCTCTCAACTCAAAAAATAAACCCATTCATATCATGTGCTTTTTTTCCGGTGCGCATATTTAATCAAAGTTGGTGAAGAGGAATAAGCTTTGCAATACTAATAATGGTAAAAATATAATTATTAAAACTATTCCAACAAAATTAATTAAAAATTAATTTTAATTACAGTTATTATAGCCGATATTTTACATTTTAAGAAATGAGTTTTAAATAATTTTTAGCCAGTTTCCTTTAAAAACGGTTTTTTTAGCATTTAGAAATGAAAATTTGTTTGAAAACATTACACTTATACAAACATTTGATACAAACAGTTTTTTTAAGGAAGTTTTTTGAAAAATAAAACCAGTAATAACAAGCCATAGCTGATTACAAATCAGACTGAATGTGATAACATATTACAGAGAACTTGCATGTTAAATCTGTAGAGTCTTGGATTCTTTTTTTAGGGTTGCCTGTTAGGTGAGAGATGGTATTTAACATTTTCGATACTGCTATAATTTGTTTCTGAATGACTAGTTTTGGACTTTGTCCTAAGAATACAAACAAATTGAACTATTGGGAGGGGAAGGAAGGTCATTCAGATTATGAAAAATGCAGTATAAAACTGATAAAAAAATGCACAATATTAAAAAAAAATCATGAAACGGTAAAGGGCAATGAGGCGTTTCGGGCGCCACTGTTCTTGGAAAAGTTGTCTGAATGGCAATTTTCAATAGAGATAAATACAAAATACACTAAAGTACCTCTGTTAACGCCCTTTTGGACGCCCACTTGTTTCTCACATTTTTTTTTAATTCATGCCCCCCCCCTTATCTTCTAAATATACAAACCCATTCAATATTGCGCGCTTTTTTTCCGTGATTCATTTTCGACTATAATTTACATTGGTTTCAAAAACTGAATACACTATGATGGGTAGTTTAAGTAATAAATGAAATCTTGAGACTTAATAAAAGATTTATATTTAAATTTCAGTAAAGATATGAATTAAGTTTGAAGGAGGAGAAGGTGTATCAAGGTAGCTCTGTAAATATTTATGAAAATGGCTATTTTCATGATTTTTTTTTTCCAAGTTTCCCACTCATGATAGAAATGCAACTTCTATTTAAAAAAATCAAGTCAATTTTTAACTTTATCTGCTAATTTTTTTAAATCAATACTGATAAAGTTTCATTCTTGAATAAATTTTTAATTTGATGTTCCCAGTTAGGAACATTGGACTGTAAAAGTTTAAAAGAATCAAGTAACAACAAAAAAATTGAGAATGTCCACTCATAAGACGTATTAACATTATTATAACAACCAGACCTAAAGAGCATTCAGTGAGAGCTAAAGAATATTCAGTAAAACTCTTAAAAATGCAATATTTTTAAAGGTCTTTTGAAATGAAAGATGAATCAGAATAATTTGTCATGCAATTTCTGTGCTTCTCAAAGTGTTTTCTTAAACTTACTCAGTATATACCTATTGGCTTGTCCGAGAGTAAAGCTTGTATAGTAACATTGTGTATCGCACTAAACTAAGTTTGTTTTTGAAATTTGTAAAGAACTTTATCATGAAAAGTCTTAAATTCTCTCATAACGAAATATTTAATATAATGGGCACCGTTAATAACATTTTTCAAGAGACAGTAACTAAAAACAAAACATGAAGGAAAATTTTCTGAAATGTTATGAAATAATAATGCACAGTAAATATATTGTACAACTTGTAAGGAAAATCAACATTGGGGGTGTCTGATCTTGGACAGGATGCCTTGAGCGAGGTCACTTTTAAGAGGTTCTAACACATATTCACGTTATATTTCGAGAAAACCGCCCAAAAATGTAGGCCGTCAGATCGATACTCGCGAGTAGACAAGAACCTTGGTTCTTCACGCTTCATACATCTACCATATTGACTGTGCTATACACTCGCCCATATGGCAGGACCGGTACAGAATAAAACCTGCCTTAAGTAAACCCTTAACCAAGCATAAACTTATTATTTAAGAAAATATTTCTTGGTCCAGTGAACACTTAGTCTATTTCTATATAATTTTTATTCAACGGAAAATGAAGTAAACAGAAAGTCTTAAACAAAAGTATGTCTTTCTATTTAAGACAAGTTTTATCGTATAACAATAAAACTTAATTTCATCTATACCCTATTTAATTTTCGATTAAAATTATTTTTAAATGAAATTTAGTGTTATGTATAGGCAAATCCGAAATGTTCAGTTAAATAATATTATGTACCTTCATAAACATGTATTAAAATCATAAAAACTCTTATCGTTATTTTAAAGTTTAAATCCTACTTTAATAGATACATGTATCGACTAAACGTATATTTATTTAGCATTTTAGTCGATATATGTATCGATTTTGATAAATATATCTTTTCAATAACTTGCTTAAAAATAGACTACCTTGTAAATGATGACAGAAAGCATGTATGTAGGTTTTATGAATGATAAAATAATATTTATTTGACTTCGATGCTCTACTTGTGGTAAACGAAATCTCATTTTGAAATAGATTTGGATCTCCATGCTCGAAGAAAAGAACGCGTAAATAAGAGTTTTCTTCCGGAAGAAAACACATTCAACGGAAATATCTTTTTTAAGTGAAACTGCTTTGATTTAACAATAGCCGTGCATGAGCCCCAAACTTGACCCCTCCACATGCTGGGTGGATTTTCTTCCTTCAGCATAAGGGACCATCTATAGGATTTTTGTTGCGCAAACAACACTCTGAGAGGAATGGGAGATTCGGGAAGAAATCAGGGGGGCATAAAGGGGAAAGTAGTTTTTGACAGGTTGGCTGGTTGGCTGCGCGGAGAGTGAGACTAAACCCTTAGATGCATAGGCATACCACTGGCGCCAATCAATCGCTTCGACTGGCATGACTCCGGCTTTTCAATAAACAAGGCGCAGGTTATGGTTCGCGGTCTCACTTTTTACTGAAATACGAAATACAGGCATAATCTTTCCCAAACAAAAATTTAAAATTTGTATTAATTAAAAAATATAAATGAATTTTTCGCTGCAAATATATTTTTCCCGGTTTTCATGGAAATTCCTCACTTTCCCTGAGTTTTCCCGGTCGCGTAGCAACCCTGTTTAATCTGTTTCCGTCTAGCGTTCACGACAGGGATCGATCTCAGAACCTAAGGTGTAGGAAGCCAGCGTCCTACCCACCATGCCAATTCGACTCAGGGGGACATACATGATTAAAGTTTGAAGTGACTGTTATGGTTGCCACGCCGTTTTTTGGAGAGATTGATCAGCTGGATGCCAATCTGCATTTTTTATTTTTCCATGGGATGAATCAAAATTAAAATAATGTTATGTGTAATTCATAGACTCTACTAATAGGGAAATATGCATAATATAAACTTAATAGCAGCACACGTTATTTGAGATATTCATGTTTTTTCGATGTAAAGTACCATATACCCTGCAGGGCTGGAAGTCCAAAAAATAAAATTTAAGGACAAAATTTTCTCCAAATTTAAGGACAATTTAAGGACTTTTTTTTACATATACAGTCACTAATGACTATTGCTGATGTCGGAAATGTTTTATTAAAAATAACTACAAATATGTAGACACCTAATTTTGAGCAACTTATTCCCTCTATATACAAAAAGATATATTTACAGCATGATTACAAATAAGTGAATAAAAATTGGAATCTTTTAAAAATTAAAATTTGTAATACTTACTCGATGTAAAAAGTATAAATACTTACCAACGTGAAAAATAAAATCAAGGCAACTAAAATTAACCTTCAAATTTATACCTGTATATCTTGATAAATAGAAAAACAATGCACAATTTAAAAAAGAAAAACTATCTCTCAATAAGTTTAATACTTCAATAATCATTTAAGAACAGAGATATCATTTCGAACAGTAGTAAGTTTTTTAGATACAGTTGTTATACTCTCCCTTGCAGCATCAACCATCATTTGTGCAACTTTTATGTCCTTCGTGTCACTTTTCGAAATGGCTATCTTTAGTCTTTCACTGGCCTCTCCTAGCAAACAATGAGCAGCATTTTCTTCTTCAATTAAACGACTTGCAGTGTCAGTCAGCTCAGATAAATTCCATTTCATTTGAATCTGAAAGTTAGCTTCTTGTTTAAGGTCTTCCAAATAAGCAGCATATGCACTATGAGATTTCTGAACATTTTCAATAAGATCTTTTGTGAGTGGTATGTCTTTAACTCTTTTAAATCTGTAAATATAGTCTTTACACAACCTTAGAGAACGAATACCTAATTCTGAAATTGAAGCTTTACTTGATGTAACGATTGTGTTGTTGATGGAAAATCCATGTTCAGGAGGAGCATTACCATGAGACAAAGTCAAGCAAGATTTTGCAAAAGCACTAAGGTTTGGATATTTCTGTATACCAGCAGCATCTTTAATTTTTGAGATGTCACTCCAATATTTGCAAATATCTTGATCATCACCATACGTATTAGGAAACTTCTCACAAGCATACATACACCATTCAGTGTTGATTGCATCACAAATGTAGTTAGTCTTTGTTATTTTGATTAAGTGCTGTGAAAGACGATTTACTGCAACTTTTGAGAATGCATCATTGTATAATGCTGGGTGAATGCATTACAGGTCTCTCAATATAATATTTGAAATAGGCAACTTATTTTGCAAGAATTCACAAGTTTGCATATAACAACTTCTCACACTAAGAAAAAACTGCTTGTGTTCAGGTTTATCAAAGTCACCATCAAGCAAATTTAACGCCCCTGAAACTACATAAATACTACTTCGTGGTGTAAGCCAAGACTTTGAATTACGGCAATCAGCATTCTTTAAGGACAAACCTTCTTTCTCCTTTACAATATCCTGCTTCATAAACTTAAACATAATATTTCTTACAAGTTCATTTAATTTGGAATACAATATGTGGATTAAAGGTGTGCTTTTTTGTAATAATATTGAATAAGGCAGAAAACATGATGCAAAGAAGCTTGTAACATGTAAATACACAAGAGTCATAGGGTCTTTCAAAAATGTACAGATATTACGATATCTTTCACCTAGTTTAGCAACATCATTGTTCTTAACAAGAAATTCTAAGAAGTATTCTTTTAGTGCTGGATACTGCTCAATAAATCTATCACAAGCAGGTGCTAAGGATAGCCACCTACTACTCACGTGTTTTAAAATTTCATGGTCAGCCTCTTTACCAAATAAAACATCAACTTGAATATTATGAAAATCTTTCCTGGCAGCAGACATTCTCAAAAAAAGAAAAACATCCACAATCAAACTTTCTACATCACAATCTAACTTACTTAATCCTTTCTTCATGGCATTATTCAAAATATGTAAAGGACAGGTTCCTATATCAATCAAATTACTATGGTTCCAGGAATCTAAATGACAATTCATTTTTTTCAAAAATGACAAATTTACATTTGGGCCATCTAAAGAACATTGCAAACATTTATCAATGCTTAAATTATTGTTATCGATAAAACTTGTGACGATTTCAAAAATTTTCACAGCGTCTAAATGCCCAACGAATTCTGATTCACAATACGATGTAACAATTTTTTCTAATTTTTCAGACCAATATGAAATGTGAATATCCAGCTGCTTTTTAGATTGCCTGGTCGTTGTTTCAACAAAATATAAAGTAAAAAACGACTTACCAATGTGGGATCAGGTTAGTCACTCACTCCAATAAACTCACTGGTTTCAGGTTAGTCCAGTGATGCTACAGCGGCTTAGGCCTTTCGTATCAGAAAAAATCGACTTTTGTATCAGTTTTGCAGACTTTCGTATCAGTAAAAATCTAATTTTGTATCAGTTTCACAGACTTTCGTATCAGGAAAAAATCTAATTTCGTATCAATTTTACAGACTTTCGTATCACAAAACTACTTTAGTATAAGTTTTGCAGACTTTTGCATCAAAAATATCTGCTTTTGCATCAGTTTTGGAAATTTTTGTACTTAAAAAGAAAATTCTATACTTATCAATTTTGCAAACTTTTGTATCGCTTATATATTATGTATAATGCCCCCTCTTACCCCTCAAAAAAGGTAAAAAGAAAAATATTGTTATCAGTAAAGCTGATTATTATTATTATTATTATTTATACATATACACACACACACACACACACACACACATATATATATATATATATATATATTTAAGTGGACAATTTCAAATCGGTTATACTGGTGTTTAAATTTGTTTGATTATTAGGCTGTATTTTAAAGTATTGGCATTAGCATTATACTACCATATTTTTTAAACAAACAATTACATGGGAGGAGCTATGTACAAGTAATTTAGCAAATAACTTAATATTATATTTTAAGAAAATCTTTTTTCAGGCTACAGCTTTTCAAAAAGTATTTTTTTTTTTTTTTTTTTTTTTGGTGAAGGCAGCAATTTCCAAAGAAAGTAAAATCCTTTGCCCATAATACTGAAAAATCAAATGTCCGGAATATTGGTGCACCCAGGAGGGGGGGGGGTGCACCCCCAAAATCTGACACTCAGGAATCTTTAGTTTATACTAGCATTATATTTATTTATAAATTTAATGTAACTAAAAATTGTAATTATAATGATTATTATATCATAAGTATAATCTAATTAGGATTAATAAACATTTTGTTTAATTTACCTATTATTATGATAACTGACCCCCATACCCCGGGGGGGGGGGAAGGAAAAAAGAAAGAAACTGTTGCTGTCTCGGAATCGCGGAGTCGGAACGATTCCCCCTCTCCCTTGTCACGTGATGCTACGCATACTCCCGTAAGGCGCGCCCGTGTGAGCTACACGGAGAAAAAAAATATACCCCTCTCATCTAGAACGAATAGGTGGCTGTTTTCTGTGTCCCAAAACTAGAAGAATAGATAGCAGAATGATGCGTGTAGGCGATACACACAAGTGGTATAGACGAAATCGTCAAGAATTTCTAGTCCGTAGTATGGTAGTTAATCACACTAGAATGTCTAGTTTGTGTAACGAGAAATTATCGTTCGATTTCTGGAGTACACTCATGATCTGGATTCTCGGTTAAGTAACTATATTCTCGTGTACGGATCGATTTACAAATATTTTCATCCTGATACTCTAGCTGAGAGATCTAGAAATTATCTAGGCGCGTTAACAAGAAGCTCTAAAGCCTTCCCGTCCAAGCCTATGCTCTTTCGAGAGGCGATGTGACGTCACAGCCTCGGTTCCCTTCTCACTTCGCACCGCAGCAAAACAACAGCTTCGTAATTCGTTTTTGTTTATATTTACAGCACGGACTAAGAGGCTTTAGGACGATCATCGGGAAGCGGTAGACGGGCGAAACTGCGTCAGCCTCTGAAAGGAAAATATGCGACCCCCTTTTAATAATTAACGGCATGGGCGCCCTCTGACGACACGCGGCGAAGCATCTCCCGCGGGGTGCTTCCGTTGATATTTGTTTACGTTTTAGCTACTAGCACATGACCATGCACATGACGCATGCGCCAAAAATTAATGGGTACGACTCCCAGCGCCACCTATTAGGCAAATTTCATTTAGTTCTTTCACAATGCTTGGATGATTGTCCTGTACCCTCTTAGTCCGTGATTTACAGCAAGCAACGGCTGGCAGGATTTCGATTCATTCTATCTTATCATATCTAAATTTTCAGAATAGTAGATTGACTCATTTGATAAATTCTAGTTATTTCGATAGAAGATGGGACAAAAAATGTTTTATTCCCCCTCCAGAATTATTTTCGCCACTGTCAAAGTCAATGCTGAAGTTATGCTGTCCACGTTACCCTGATTTGGAAGTTAATTAAACTGTAAAAGGTAAGTCTCGTTGCAAGTATTTTACTTTGTTATTAACTTAGGAACTCTTTAATTCAGACGCAGACGCATATATTACTTACAATGTACTTAAGAACAAATGTAAACAGACTTCAGTTTTTATGAATGAGCTGCTATACATCAACGACAAATTAATCCTTCAAGCATTTGTTTACAATTCGTTTTATACTGTTGTTTATCTTTTGTTTATAATTCTTCAGATTTATAG
>JAWZYV010019589.1:0-23896 GCA_038373885.1 Cheiracanthium punctorium
TTAAAAACTTTAAATTAAAATGTTTTTAAGGATTGATTCATATATTGCTACCTAAGACACATTAGTATGCAAAACTTCAGTTCAATTACAGATTGAAAAGTTAATAAAAAATGTGTTATAATACTTCATTTGAGTCTCTAATAAATGCATACAAAAGTGAAGCATAAAAAAAATTATACTGCATTTTCAATGAACACAAATTATTAATATTAAAAAGCAAAAAACTGAAACATTTTCATATTTTGAATGCACAATACACATATATTAAAAGCATATCATAATTCATGCAATAGGCCCTCTTTGTCTTTCTTGATTCATTATGTTGGAAAAAGTGCATAGGTATCCATTCGTCAGTCTTATTTTTTTTTCCTTGTTTCGTTAAATTAGAAAGTACACCATAATCCACATGCCAGTACTATTTGTCTGCTTTGTTCCATTACACTGGAAAGTGTCCAATAATTATTCTGTCAGCCATATTTATCTTGCTGGTTCAATTACATTGGAAAGTGTATTGCAATCCATAAGTGTACCATATTTGTCATCCCATTCAACACTTCTTTGGATTAATTATAATAAAAAAAAATATTGGTCTAAAATATATTAACAATAAAAACAGATATCTCCAAAAAAATTTTTTTCCATTTATTTTTATTTACTGAATAAGGGCGACTAAATATCTAGAGCCATTCCTGTATAGCAGTATTGATTTTATTAAATTAGTGTATTTTGCCATTTTTTAAAAAAAAATCTTATAATAGAACTTCGATTTCATATTGCTTTTCTCCAGAAAATTAGTATGTTTGTGAAAGTGTTACTTACAAATTGCATACTAAAAACTGTTTATATTTTTATTCTCATTCTTGAGCATATTTCAGCACCATATTTTACATTTCGTTCTTATCACATCACCTAATTTAGTCACTTTTTCCAGACTTTCATCTTAGATTTTTGTCATCTTTCTCATTACCCTTAATATGTAACCAAATCTAGTTTCTTGCTTCATAAGGATTTGTTATTACAGTCAAACCCCGTATAATGAACTTCAAGGGACCAAAAGTTTTGTTCGCTATATCTCAATATTACTAAGAAATATAATACTAAAATGACAGGATCAAAATTTTCGTTCATCATATCCATGAGTTTGTTATATACGAGGTTTTCTATAACAGGGTTCGATTGCATTAGATTTTATAAGTCACCTAATTTAGTGAACTTTGATCTTATACTTTTATCACCTTTTCCCCTTTACATGTTACCGACTCTTTATATCTTTGTTTTGTACGATTGAGGCATCGAATTAATAATTGGAGAGAAGCGAGTTCCATTCCTAACCGACCACTAACCCTCCCTTGAAGGGATTCGTACCCTTAAACCCATTTTGGATCAGTTCTCTTTAGTGGATAACTAAACCTACTGGTAAGGATTACCATGTATATGTGATGCATGCTAAATCTGTAGTTCTCAAAGTCCTCTCGGCGGTCACTAGAACTTTTCAAGGAGTGCCTAAATTCAGAAGTTCTTTAACTTCTGATGAAAATCTGGATTGCATTGGGGGGAAACTTATACGAGGATTAGATAGTGGGCAGAGCCTGATTATGACCAACAGGGGCCCCGGGCATTGATGAATTTGGGGCCCCCGTCTATGAAATTTGTTTTACTTTTCTTAAAATTTTGATATAAAAAAGAACATTTCAAAACAAGATTTGATATTGGGGGTAAAGCTTAAAATTCCCATTTTTGGTTAGTAGCCACTGGCCGGTAGACTCATAAACTTTAATGGCCAGTTGTTTTAGGCACGCAGTCAAGGATGGTGGTCAATTCCAATGTCCCCCCTAGATAGTGATACACTTATAGTTGGTTACTTATTTACAAAGATATATTATACAATCAATTATTTATTTGCAGAGATACATTATTACAATACAATTTTAGTCATTAAAATTGGGTCTTCTTCCAATTGAATCTTTCCAACGCAATTCAATTGCTGCAGTTGGATCAAAATCTTCTAATTTTATCTTAGAGCATTTTATTCATAGTCTGTTTTCTAACATAGTTTTTTTCATCGACATGCTCTGGTCGTGTATAATGTTTACAGTACTTCTCCAAAATGTCTCCACTTCTGCATTACCGGGAGAGAGAGTGAGGATTATTTTTTTTCACCTGGGTGATTACTTGCATATTGTTAAAACTATCAGTCTGTAGTTTGTCCAGCAATGCAGTAAGTGAGATCCCTCGCTTAAATTTTTTGAGCATTATGGTCCGCAGCTGATGCCACTCAGAAAGTGCTCTTTCTTGAAGCTTAAAAACTGTACAGAATTCCGCAAGTTCTAGTTCTTTTTCTCCATACTCATTTAACTCCTCAGAAAAAGATGGAAAGAAAGCTGTATCTAAAATGTCAGCAGTGAGAACACATATCGACTTTCCAGGCCCATCTTCACCAAAGAAACGTCTCATTATATTTGCAGTAGAACTTTTGCATACTTCATGACAAGGAGACACAGGGTCTGTTACATTGCTTGTGTACTTAAGTGCACCAGACTTCTGAGCATTTAGTTGTAGGGAGGGGGTCGGTAAGATTATAAAGGAAAAAAAAAAGATTTTAAATATAAAATACCCTGAAGTTTAAGGAACAAAAGTCTTAATTGCAACAGTACTTGCATATTGAGAAAATTATTTTACTTTTATTTCCATGTTCTATTTTGCAAAGTTCAAAAAATTAAAATATTATAGTTAATGCATGAAAATATTAATAACTCTTCTGTTCAAAATAACCATATATGGTATAAATATCTATTCCAGTTATTCAATATTTATTCCACTACAAATTCCAGTTCTATATTAATTTTTTTTTAATGGACAACAATAGCTAAAACTTTTTTCAGGATTATCATGCAGCAATAATAAATATTCTGTTGATATTAACAATCAGCTGGTCACCTATTTAAGTGGTAATATTGAAATAGCGGGAAAGGAGATAAGAACATCAACTATCTTTCTCCCCCTCCCCGTCCAGCTCAGAAAGAAAACCATAAAACATTCTGTAACTCCAAGCCACAAAGTAAGAAAGGGGAAAGAAATTATGTTTTGACAATAAATGTCTAACTTTTGAACAAATTAAGATGTCCTTTTAAAATTTAGACTCTGAATCAATTTTTGCATTTTAAAGTGATCCTCAAAATTTCAAACAAATCAGTCCATTAATAAAAAAATTATAGATGAATTAATTTTTACACAGTTGATTTCCATCCCCCTTCTCATCACCATCCGCTACTACCCGGACTGGGCCTCCTGAGCGCTTTTGGAAGAGGGAAAGAGGGCGGGAGAGTTTTATTACCATAAAAGTTTTGCAAATTCCTCCCTTTCATTTGACAAGTATCATTTAACGCATTATGTGTAAGTAGACAAATAACAGTTAAACAAATAAAAGGGCTAAAGAAACTTTCTTAGAGATTAAAAAAAAACTTCACTGGCAAAAGAGGGTGTCTAGTTTTTCATCATCGGGATGCTAACGATTTTTTTTTTTTTTTAAGGGCATTGGCGCAGTGCACCACTGACCTTGCCTAGAATGAGCTCAGCAGATTATAAATATCAAAATTAGCAATATAATACACAAATGATTTAGATAACAGTAGACTTAAATGATGTCTTTGATTCTTTATCCCATTAAATATTTTAGCTGCTTCATCAAAATTGAACAACCCAGCACACGGAAAAAGCCCGCTACTGTTTTTTTTTTGGGGGGGGGGGGGAATTCTGTGTGGCATTGCAAGATCTGTTGAATCTTACAGGTGCCATATGTGCGATCTGTTGATAGATTTTGCTGGTGTGATGTGCGATTTGTTGATTGATTTCTGCAGTTGCTATGTGCGATTTGTTGATGGATTTTCCAGCTCCACCATTATGTTGGCCTGGCCGGTAGTCAGAATGTCGTAAATCACCAGTTTTTTAAGTTTAATTGCCACCTGGCGACTGGGAATTTTAAGCTTTAATTGGGGGCCCTTTCGAGCCGGGGGCCCGGGGCAAAGTCCCGATTTGCCCATGCAATAATAAGGCTCTGGTAGTGGGAAACCTACACGAGGATTAAAATGGCTGTAGGGTACTGCACAACAGGTAGGCTCCTGGCTGCAGGTATATGAGAGTATCATAAAAACGATACATATTAATGGTTTTGACTGCGAGCCCAGTGGCATAACAGTTGGTGCATTCTTCTGTCATGCTACAGATAAAAGGTTTGATCCTTGGACTGGGCATCAGGTTGATTCAACCTTTCATCTTTTAAGTTGTTCAAGAAAATGAGAGTAGGTTTATTTTAAAAAACTCACTTAGGCAGTGGCGGAGCCAGAAATTTTTCATGGGAGGGGGAGTTACGACTACTGCAACTCACATATACGTATACGTGTGTGTGATAAGGGAATGAAGAATATACATTTAGTATGGAAAAAAATTCCTCATGGTGGGGGGGGGGTGACCCCTCTATCTCCCCCTTGGCTATGCCACTGCACTGAAGGTTTAATGTGCAAAATCTTCTACACCCCAGTATGCATGTTACAAAGGCGTAGTTGGCTTTTATTTGTCGATTGCACCACTTTTAGCTTCTTTATTAATCTTTTTATCTGTACTTAATTACTGATATAAATAAAATTTTCATTACTCTTTAAACGACCTTATTAGAAAAATTTGAGACTGTTAAACTGCTTAAAATAAATGAATTGTTCTGGCCGAAGTGTGGACTGTATTAAATAACAAAACTATTAAAACATCAACGAAATTTATTAACGAAAATTTTATCAATATTACACTCCGAAATGAGACGTCCATTAAACTACATCGAATTGTGTCAATATTAAATTTTTAGAGTTCTTAAAATAAGTGTTGCCACAACAGCATTATTAATAAGCAATTACAACATCACAAATGAGTGTTGCTAGGCATCAACATGAATGTTCAGGACATTTTAACAGATTTTTCAGGACTGATCAGGCCTTTCTTTAAAATCAATATAGCTGTTCATAAATTTTAGATCATTAACTATCAAATATAAATACATAACTAATAAAACATGTGGTGACAGATATTTTTTATTAAAAAAATGCATATATCATGCAATAAAAGTATAATTGAAATTTATAATAACTTTTTTAAAAGCTTACATCTTTGCTATGTTAACATTTAAGTGATCAGCAGCTGTTTTAGCAAACCATTCATAACTGTTTAGTACTGCCCTGTCATGACCTTTGCATTCCAAAATAATTGTTTTATATAATTGGTCAAGTTCAGGAGGTTGATTCACCTGTAAATAAATGTATGAAAACACTGTCATTGGGGAATAAAATAAAATATACACCAGGGATGAGACTGGCAAAAGAGCAAAAAAGCTGAAATCATACGAGAGCAAAAATTTGTACATGTGATATTTATATCTAATTAATGTGAAAGAAGTTTTAAGAAAAGAAAAACATTGGAACATGCTAGAAGATAAAAATATATCACAGTTAACTAATAATTAGAATCAGGAATTCACAGAAAAAACAGAATTTTCAGTGAAAAAAGACAAAAAAGTGATTTCCTCTTTATTCACAAAAAGATGACATCAGCTAAAAAGCTGAAGAATCTCATCCCTGATATACACAATACATGGTGTGAGCGATAATGCATACATACTTTAAAGATTTTATAAGTAAATTTTATGCAGAACACAAGTCTGATTTACTAAATTACAAAATTAATAATAAGTGTAGCTATGAACTTAATATATTTTCACACACCCAAACACACAAAATATTATCACAAAATATACTTTTAAAAGATTAAAAGTATATTTTGTGAATCTGTATAAAATCTGTATTAGTAGCAAATTTCAGGAAATTAACTTCATAACTACTAAAGCACCAGCAAGCTGAAATTGACTATGTCATTCCGCTTTGGGAATACTTCAGCAAAATCCATCAAGTGAAGCAGGCAAGGGATTAAATGATTAACAAAAAGGAAATGCAAATAGATTCTTTAAAAAAAATTGGAGTGATTCTACTCGACTTTCCGAACGCTTACGATTAAGGTCATTACCAAGCATTTAAATAAATTTTAATCTATGAATAATTAAGCAAAAATTCTTATTTTTTTTCAATTTGAGCTCAATCGAATGTACCGTTTAAACACTGGCACACTTTCAAGAATTTACCCCCTATAGGCCACAATGTAAAAGAAATCTTTGTCATAGCCCTGTATAAAAACTATAAGTCCTATACTCGTCAAAATCAATACCAGTCTTACGATGGTGGTTTATAACATATATACCCAATTTGAGCTCAATCGAATGCCCCATTTAGGAGCTATCGTGTTCACTCACATACACAGAAACATACATCTATCTCGAAAAATAGCATAAGTGAATTCAGAAGACCTCAAAACGTGTAACTACACCAAAATCTAAAAGTTGAATTTTTTCATGATTACAATACTTTCCCTACATGATACATATAAGGAAAGTAATAAATATTTTTTTTTTAAATGGGCTTTTATATTTGTCTTTATTTATATACTACTCCCAAGTTTCCTCCTAATCTGAAGTGTAGTTGGAAATGCATATCTTAACTTTATGATTGGACAGGGAATGGCCTAGGAATAAAATACCTGTGTGCGATAAATAAATGATGATAATGAAATAATGATACATTACAGTCATTATCTTTGAAGTACATGAGTAGAATTAAAAGTTCTGTTGTAGGTTGATACTACAGCCTTTAAGATAAACTATATTAATTACTTTATTATTCTTAAATGAAGACATGCTACAAACATGATAGCATAATTGGTTTGTTTAAAAATTTTGATTCAATAAAATGCAACAAGTGAAATACACTATAGTAAGTTTTATGATTTTGTGTTTTCCAAAAAACTCAATGGTTCAGCTAAACATCTTACTATTGTAAGAAAAGAAAGTATTATATATTGGGTATATTGGGTAATTGTATGATATTACCCAATAAAAATAGCCTGGGTATAATGATTAAGGGTTTATCATCCTAAAACAGAAATTTTACTGCCATTACTTCAAAAAAGATTAGAAAGGTATGCTCAAAAAAGTTATTATTAGTACAATCAGCTTAAATTTTTTCATAATTATGTAAAAGAATACAGAAAAAGATCTGCAGTACTTTAAAAATCTGAAACTTCATCCTTTTCCTGAATTTTAGCAATAATTTTGCTATTTTTAACTTAAAAAATTTCTTCATTTGAGTAAAAAAGTTTAAATATGAAGCACATATAGTTTTATTTTCACATGTACTGATATGCAATTGATGAAAAATTTTTATTTTAAAGAATAATAAAAATTGATTGATGTGAATTAAACTTTTTTTTTTCCAGAAGCCATAAATCACTTTTAAAATATGAAATGTTGAGGAAACATGGTACACAGATGTTAAATCTTATAATGTAGTACTGAGTACATTATACAATGAATAATGTAGTTATTCATAAATAAATTATATCTTTAAAAAGTTTAGAATAGCGCTTTTAAAGAATCATTAGCTAAAAGCTTAACTATTGACATAAATTTGTAAGGCCCTGTAAATGTTATTTTCATCCTTTAAATAACTAGTAAGCCACCAACTTCTATACGCTTATTGTGTTGTATTGAAATTGATTAATTTCTCTAAACTACTATAGTTTGTACTGGAATTATCTTGAGAATATCTGTAAAAAACTGCAATGGCTACAAACATTACTTTCCATGGAGTGCCCTATTTTATAATTTTTTACAGCATATCAATTTTGTCTTATTTGAAATGAATGAATGTCTCTAAAATTCATTATAAACAATATCTGCCTATAGTGCGTTATGTACTTACATTATTTTGTGTGCTACCGTTAAGAAATATAAATGTTAAGTTCACCATTTTCAATATTATTGTATTGGCATTGATTTAGTACATGTACATATGCAAAATTTCAAGTTAACTGGATGTGTGGAAGTGGATGAAAATTGAATTAGCAGATTCCATTACATTCATACGTACAGGTAGTGTAAGTAATAAAGCGTGTTAAAAATAAAAAGGGCGCTAAAAATATATCTAGAACTCGTTATAACAGCTTCGACAATTGGCTTGATCAACAAGTCATAAATTAGAAACGGTTTAATAAAAAATCCAAAATACTAATAATCACTGAGTAACTAAAGCATCTTGTAAAACCGAAGAAAGAATGTAATATTTACATCAGCGGAAACTCCAGTCACTGAAGAATACGGTAAGCTGACTTTGTAAAAGTATGATGGGATAACTTTTAATTGATTCTGAAATAATTTGAACATTTTTTTAAAATAATACTTTCTAATTTGATTAAGAAATAGCAATTTTAGGTGTGTTAAAATTAATTTCTTAGGATTGTACGATTGTGCATTGCAGAAAAATTTGGTAAATAAATAAACCACAACAAACAAACAATTATACGATACGATTGAATATCGAATGCATTCGAGAGTCGGCTTCAAGAACACACTTGCGAAAGATTTTACAACTTGACATGACGCTTTAGTGACGTCATCTAAGTGGCAGCCAATGGACATTTTGTACGTGACGTCACTTGGCGGTATTTGATACGCCATGTGCGCTATCTTATGGTGATTATCAGTTTTGGTTTCAGCTTGTTTGGACCTAATGGAATATTTAACACTTTCTTCTAGAAATATAGCTGTTGCAAAAGAAGCTAGAATATTAGTCATCAAAAAATAATAACGTTTTATAAATTAATTTTATCTTCATTGTGAGATTTCATTTAAAATGCTAATAATAATTAAATACTAAAAATAATTAAAAAGATCGCACTTTAAAAGGTGTGGGAAGTTTTAATGAATATTTGAACTATTTTAAACTCAAAATCCACTCAATGAAGTATTATTTATAGAGTATTTGCAATGACGTAATAATTTTATAACGCTAATATTCTTTTTATTAACAAATGAATAGCATTTGAAGTGAAATTCTATATTTCTAGCTTCTAAACCATCTATTTAAACATTAAAAGACAGTAACTCATTCCGAGCGGTTAATAATGAGAAACAGTAATTATAAAATGGACGAATTTTAGCCTAGAACTCACTTTTCGACTTACGTCATTGTATTACGTCACATGATAGCAACTGATCTGGCAACACTTTTTTGTAGGACACAGTAATGTTAATTTGAGGACGGTGATTGGCGGAATACGTGGCTTTGTATCTCTAAATTATGCCACTCGAAATGGTAGACGGAAGGTGCCTGGTTCAAAACCATTCGTCGATCTAACTGCTTGTAGTTTTTCGTGTTTTTCTCCTAAACCTAGCATAAATATGTTTTAGCACCCCTTAGAAAGACCCCCACGGAGAGTACTTTCCCCCCTCCTCATTCTGTTGTCTACCTGACGTGGACTTATAAACAGACTTTGTGCAAGCACACAAATCCGAATACATGTTTCACAGATGCAAATGGATCAGTAGTGGAAAAAACTACCGTAAAATACCGCAAAAGTGCACCCCCACTTTTCTCGTACATTTCGTTTGCTCTTAAAATACCGCATAACACCACCTAGAGGTGAATTCATACTGGCTGTTCCATGCCGCTCAGACTCCGCTTTGCCCTACTGTTCTTTTCCTTGGTTGCCAGCGCGCGAGTTTGTGGAGCCGCAGTAAATGCGCTAATGAAAGCACGCCATATGGCAGCGAAGTGTGTCTTCAGAACAATGCTATCCACTTAGCAACGCTGAGCAAGGCCGGCCCGAGGTGCGTGCGTAGCCCCAGGTGAACCGGAAGAGCGGGACCCTTTTTTTCTATCATGTCTTACTCGTCTATAAGTTACAGCTAGAACTGGCAGTACAGATTAGCTTTATTTCTCGGCTTTTTTCGGAATATATCTTAATCATCTACCAAGCTCGGCCTAATGTGATAACAAAGAAAAACAAATACGTCCAGGCGCGGGGCCTTAGGCGATCTAGCTTGACATTTGGCTTGGCAATGCAAGCTTGGCTTAAGCTGGATTTTAGCTTGCAAAGTGCGCAGTGATGGCGCCATCTGTGAAAGAGAATGGACATTAATTGTCCAGCGTCCTCAAATTTGCTGAAAGTTCGTAAAAGATGTGTTTTATTTTATTACCAGTGCCATATTACCGGCAGGGCAAACGGGGCAACTGCCCAGGGCCTACAGATTTTAGGGCCCAAAAATCTTACATCTTACACTTTTGTAATTTTAAAATAAAATTACAAAGGATAAAAAAAAATTCAGAAGTTAAATAATTTTTTTAATTATAAAGTATAAACAATGAAAATAATTCAAATTTACATTTGTATAAATTAATTTAAACTTATTTTTAATTCTTCGAAATGCTCTATATCGATATAGCATACCAATATGTAGGAAAATAACCACATTTGTAAAGAGAATTTTTAGCGTTAAAAAATAGCAAAATTTTTCAATTATTTGTTATTTTAAGAAATATTTACAAAAATGACTAAAGTGATTGTATTCCATACATGTTAGCAACTGTGATATAGCATTTCGAAGTAACGTTTAACTATCTGTTTCTTTGATTTCAGATTACTTAACACAAAATTTGTGTTAAGTAAGTAAACCCATTCTATATTTCCAAATATGGAAATTCTTCAAAATAAAATACAATTATACTACGAAATTGATTTCAAAATCAGTCGTTTGTCTCGATTTTGGCCAGCAGTATTGCTGAACAATGAGTGTTGCGATATTGAAAGTTTTAAAACGTGTCCTGCTTTTAAGTTTATATTATGCTTATTTCCCTATTAGTAGAGTCTATAAATCACACATAACATTATTTAAATTTTGATTCATCCCATGGAAAAATAAAAGAAACTTATCAGCATTGCCCATAGGCGTAATCTGGGGGGGCAAGGGGGGGCAATTGCCCCTGCAGTTGTAAAAGTTGCCCCCCTAGTCTAAAAAGTCAGGGGGCAAAGTTATGATTTTGAGCACAAATCATGCATTTAGAACCCAAATATACTATCAGATTCTAAAAAAAAAAAAGACAAAAAAAATCCCCTGCAAAAATCAGCAAAAGAATAGAGTCACAGAAGCTTTTCAACCCAACAGGAACGATGGCAGATTCTACCAAATGACCAAGCTAGATAATTTCTCAGGAAAGCAAAAATCAAGGAGCAGCGATTTTAAACTTGTCTGAAATCAATTGTTCAGCGTTAGAAAAAAAGACCTGTTGCTGTAAAAAGTGAGCAAAAAGAGGTCATTTTCACAGGCGATGACGCAATTAGAGTTTATGTCATCCGGGGCAAACCATAATTAGTGTCGTGTGCATGGGCGCCCATAGTATTTTCCAAGGGGGCAAACTTCAAAAAATTTTTCTAGAGGGGGGCAAATTTTAAACTTTTAACAAATTTAGTTCTGTTTTTGCCATTTGTTAACATCATGTGACATTAACCTAGAACTTTAGGGGGGGCAAGTTCCCTACCTTGCCCCCCCTTATGGGCGTCCATGGTCGTGTGCCCCCTCGCATGGAGCCGCGCCCCATCCCAAGAAACTATTAACTGATTTTGGCATTCCTTTTAGAATGTCTCCCGGTGCTTGTCTCCGCTTATCCCCCCTTTAGTTGCCGCCCTGTCACAGATTGGGGCCAGTTTCTCATTTATATTTTAGTGAACCTAATTTTGGTGTTTGAAGGTCAGTAGCAGAGAGACAACAACGTGATCGTGTGATCGTGCACAACTTACTTGACAGACGACTAATTGCGTATTCAAATGCGACGCAGTTTAAGAGAACAAGAAACGGTCTGCGATTTTATTATTTATATCTGCTGCCAGGGGAAACTAGGGGCACGTGACCCAGACTTGGTAGAGGGCTCCAAAATAAATTATACGGTTCCATGGGAGGAGGCCGTTCTATTTGGTTCGTCGTGAGAGATAAACTCTAGTTGCAGTACTATCTAAGTCGGTATTTCGATACCTTTGACCCTTTTAGATTTTCATGCATTAGAAAAATATAGCAACAAATCACCTCATTACTTCCTGCTAACAGCGTTGCTCCCAGCAATACTGAGAAGCAATGTTCGACACAGAAGGGGAACCTTCACAGCTATTGTTCATAACGATCTGCTGATGTGCATACATGGGCACCCATAGTAATTTTCCTAGAGGGGGGGGACAAACTTCAAAAAAAATTTCTAGAGGGGGGGGCAAATTTCAAACTTTTTTAGTTCTGTTTTTGCCATTGTTAACATCATTAAATATTAACCTAGAACTTTAGGGGGGGGGCAAGTTCCTACCTTGCCCCCCTTATGGGCGCCCATGTGTGCATATAATTCTATTTTCTAGCATTTCAAAAAAGTCTAGCTAAGATAATATCTCAGAGTATTAGTTTCTTTAGTACATAGTATATGTGCATTCACCTAATTTATATACCCCCTCCCTTTTTTTTTTTTTTTCGTGAAAACGTCTTCAACTCAAAACCTTACATAATTCAGGGGTCGGTCCAGGAATATTTTCCAGGGTCCAATTTTTGTAAAAACTGCATATTTTTGTGAATTTCAATGCTTAATTTTGTGAATTTCAGCACTTATTTTTGTGAATTTTCAAACCAAATTTTAATAAAAGTCACTTTTTCTTTTTGTTAATTGATGAAACACATTAAAATGTAGGGTAAAATGCCAATGAAGGACATTTTTAATCGACTGTATTTTTGTGACGGGGTTCCATTTAAATCGATTGTAATTTTGTGAAAGAGCCACAAAACGGACCCAATTTTTGTTTGTATCGACCCCTGTCTCCCGCATATGCCGAGCTTTTGGTTAATGAAATCACGCTAAAAGTCGTTCCAGCTCCTCAAATTATTAAATATCTTTTTCCACATTACTTTTCTAAGCATATTTACAATACCACCCCCCCCCCCAAATAAATAAATAAAAATAAAAGATAAAATAAAAAATAAATAAATAGAAATAACGTACTGGACTCTTAAAAATTTTAAATTTTCTGTCCGAGTCGAGGAAAAACACGAACATTGAGCTCAGAATGCTGTAAATTTAACAGGCTGCTAACATTAAATAAAGTGCCACGGGAAGAGAGGTTACAGAAAATAGAAAATGTGCAGTGCAATCAGTTTCATTGTAATGTATTTCAAACCTCGCAAGAGAAGAGGCTTTTTAACAAGGCATAAAATGATCGTTTTTTTTTTTTTTTTTTTTTGACCTACAAACTAAACTTAAGAACATGTCATCACTAAATGACCATTAAGATTCTGAGTGATTTAAATGCCGAACGCGGCCCTTTTATCTCCCGTTAACTCAAAAATCAGCCACATCTGTGTTCACTTAAATAGACTAGGACCAGTTTTTCCCGCAAGCATATCGACTTTGTGAGAGAAGGGAGCTTTAAAAATTTTTGTATGTAACATGATGTTTTATATTTCAAGTCTGTTGTTAATCTTTCGCTACCTGGTTGGGGGGGGAAAATACCGACAAAGAACTCGGGAGATGTCCAAGAGGGTTGGAGGGATTATTGAATGAGCTGCAAAGAATGGATTACAAAGAGCTAAGCTAAATAGGTAAATGATGTCTGTGTGTCAAGTTTGGTTAAGTTAAATGAATTTTACCAGCCGAATATCTGTATCTTGCAGTGAAATATTAACTTGTTTTGTGTATGAGTACAGGTAAGTAGTTTTCGTAATTTTTGTGTCAAATCGGTAAATTTTAAATAAAGATTGAGTATTAGTCTGGAGAAAATACTACAATGTACTGATCATTTGGTTTTTTTTGTCAGGAATTCGTTAAGGAGAAGACATCCATTATAGTTGCGTTTTGAGGGGGAAAATGTAGTTTTGTTTAAATTAAAAATGATGCCTCTTCTTACTTATTGGAAAAACCCTTTGAAAATCAAAGTCGGCCGCTTCAGTTTTTGACCGTCAAATGTTTCTTGACAGTCAAGTCCTGCTAATGTCCAGTGGCTGTGGAGTTTTTTTTTTTTTTTTTTTTTTTGTAGTGAACACATAGATTTGCAATTTCCAATCCTTCCAATGAACTTTGTTTTGGACGTACACACAGACTCTACCGCTAAAAGCTGATTCGGTCCCCAGTGGTACCAGTGGCTGTGGAGTTGGTTTTATAAAAGGGGAAAAAAAGTAATCCCTTTTATCTATTTTATTAATTATATTTTTGCACTATTTACTTTTTGTTTTCAAGAGTTAAAAATAACTGATCTCAAATTTCATCCGTTTAAGTACAGTATTTTTTCCTTTGTTATAGAAGAAATATTTTATGATTTATTAATGACTATGTCATTTTATCTCTCGCCCCTTTATTGAAAATTGTCCGAAAAATGTGTCCCAAAAATGCGACATAAAAGTAAGAATAAATTGCTGAGTAATGAATTGTTTATTTTTACTTCCTTGTACGTAGTATAAGGAAGTAATGTGATCCCGAAAAATTTTGGGGGCCAAATTTCGACAAAAAAACCGATTTTGACTACCTCTAAATTGAATTTTAAAATTTTTTTCGATGCATCTCATCGTAGGCTAGCATGCACGATCATATTAACGCGTCTGCAACTCATTGTGACCAGCGGCGAGTTTATTGTGGTCAGTTTTTCCATTGCCGTCTGTACGTACGTACGTACGTATGTATGTAAACTCGCATATCTCAAAAACTATGGGTCGTAGAATGTTGAGATTTGATATTTAGGATTGTTCTATGATCTAGTTGTGCACCTCCCCTTTTGGTCGCAATCGAATGAATAGTTTATGTACAGGACCTCCCAAAAGATTCGAAATACATTACGCTGTATGGGCCGAAAATCATAAAACTCGCTTATCTCAAAAACTATAGAGCATTTCGACGTGACGTGTCTCTGACGTCAGCTGAGTGACAGCTTCGCGCATCGTTCTGCGCATGTTATTTCTTTACCTAAATGTATTATCTAGTAATCTCAGTAATCCGTATAAACTACGTGTAATCTGAGGAGGTTCATTGGGTTTTCGGATTACGAACGCAGCCCCACTGTGAAGAATGTAAACAGACTGCAGAATAGCAAGTAACAGGCGTTTGAGTTTAGACAGCGATCCACGATTGTGCACGAAAGAATGTACATTATTTATTTAGAAATATGGAAGAAATTTTAAAGCTGTCAGCAACTAATTAAACTGTAATTGCAAAATTAGATATTGTTTCTAGTTTAGGATTGTGATATTTTTTCATGATTTTTAAATATATGGATAATTTGTCTCCAATGTAATTTGAAGCTATGACTATGACTCGATAGGTTTATCCTTAGATTGACATGAATTTTAGTGCATGCTTTCTGTGGATAACACTTTCTGGTGTGGTTTCTATTATTAAATGTGCATTAGAATAAATCAATAAAAAACATGAAAGAATTGGTTTGTTAATTATTTTTTAAAAATATATATTGATTAAAAAGTCAATTTATACATTGTTTACAGAACTAGTTTTGTACCAATGGTTGGTTTATTAAAAAAATAATAATAAATAAATAAAACAGGAAGTTTCTTATGTTGAAACTGGCATGTGATGTGTTAATGCATGATTACTTATTGTTGCTAATGCTAAAAAAAAAAAAAAAAAAAAAAAAAACCCACTGTAGAATCTACTTTTTCAAAATCACTAAACTTGGCTACCAGCCTTTTTATTCTTTTGCAGTATTCTGAATTAGGTATGGAGTGGAACTTAAATATCTTGAATAAATGTGTTTTTTCTATTAAACTGACACCCTCTTTTATTTCACCTTCTTATCTCAATTCTTTCTGTTGTTTCTTTGACTTCGTGAAATCAAGGTTATACTGTTGTTCTCGTGTCCATGGGCAGATGATTAAATGGTTAAACTGTACTTCGTTAAAATAAATCCTTATTCTTTTACCTAAAACTATTTCCACTCTGTTCTGCGTGGAGCTGATATTAGGATTAGAAATTATTCTGAAGATTTTTTGATACTTACGTATTATCTCGGTGGTCATTTCCAACAAAGTATTTTTTCATCAAATGTGCTGGAAACTGTTACCAATCCTATTCGAAACCATTAATAATTTCATGTGATCGGCATTTATCTTGGCGAGAAATCGCTTGTCTTGTTTGAGTGCCGGGATAATACGCCAGTAGCAACTGTTCTTACCTGCTGTTTAGATTCAAGAACCTAAATCATTTTATGCAGTCAAATATGATGCTTTTTTTTTTCTTTCAATTTTTTTGTAAATAACTTCTAAAGTAATTTAAATTGGCAGACTGACATCTGATTTTTTTAATATCTATCGCTTGCATGTAGTCTGGTTCCTGTGTAAATTATGTGAAAACATATTTTCAAGTAACACTGTAATTTACGATGTTGAAAAAAAAATTCTCTTACATACAATCATCACGGAAGAATATAACTGTAAAAATCTATATACTACTCCTTTTATTATGATTGTTTTTTTTTTTTTTTAATCAAATCATTGAACTAATAAATCTGATATGGACACCACATGACTTCCTTGTACCTCTATTAAACCAGAAATATTTTCGGGGCACTTCATCTAAACTTATTTCATTTGAAAGAGACAAAATACTGCAATTCTAAAGTTTACCGCCAAGCTGAGTTCAATTTTAAAGATTTTTTTCACTTAATTGGGCAATATTTTGACAAAAGCCAATAAGCTTGCGATAGCGAGATTTCAGTCACAGCTGAAACAGTTATTCATCACAGATTTTTAATGAAATGAAGGTATCTATAGACCCTTAATATATTTTAAGTCTTTTGGGTGACCCTGTAAATAAATTACTCAGTCCACAGCAATCAAAAGCACAGTTAGATGTTACAATAGTTCTAAATACAAAATTTCAACATTTTACGGTTAAAAGTTTTAGAGTCATGCAAAATGCATAATTATTTTTGGTGTTAAATTAGCGATATTTTGGATGATCAACACGGTGGATGACAAATAGCGAGATTCTGTGCATGGACCAAACAATGAACGACTACAGACATAATATATTGAAGACAGTGGCGTAGCCGGGGGGGGGGGGAATAAGGGATCACAACACACACACACCCTGAAATTTTTGCAAAAATGTATATCCTTCACTCCCTCACCACAAACATGTATACATATATGCGAGTTACAATAGTAACCCCTCCCATGAAAAATTTCTGGCTATGTCACTATTTGAAGATGTCTATAGACATTAATGTATTGGAATTCTGGTAGTTGCATATTATCCTGATAGACATTCGTGCCATATTATTTTTTCGGAAAATGTGCGGGCAAACTGTAGCCAATTGTATTCAGAACCATCATGATTTCATGCAACCTGGATTTATCAAAGCGAAAAATCACTCGTCTTGGCAGACTGCAAGGATACATGCATGTACCAAAATTCTTTTGGGTGGTCCTGTAAATAAACTCTCCAGTAGATTGGAATAAAAAATCTAGGTGTACAACTAGATGTTACAACAATCCTAAATATAAAATTTCAATATTGTACGACTCATACTTTTTAAGATATGTGAGTTACCTACATACACACGTACGTATAGGCGCCAGGAAACACTGATCACTTTAGTGAAATTACACTTTAGTGAATTTCTGCCCATAAAGCATAATGTATGGATGTAGATGTTACAACAATCCTAAATATAAAATTTCAACATTGTACGACTCATACTTTTTAAGATATGTGAGTTACCTACATACACACGTACGTACAGGCGCCAGGAAACACTGACCAAAATGGTCTAGCTGCCAGTCAGAATGCTTGTACATGAATTTATATGAACATACATACATGTGCACAATGAGATGTCAAGCAAAAACTCAGTAAATTTAGAGGTAGTCAAAATCTGGATACCGAATTCTTTTTGCGATCACATTATTTCTTTGTACGTCATACAAGGAAGTAAAAATATTAGTGTTTATAAATTGTATAGACACACACACACATACAGTGCACCTAGAAAGTGATAACATGCTTTAATTCTTTATCTATTAAAGATAATTAGGCAGTGTGAATTGAATAAATGTTTAAAATAAGGTTTAAAAAAAAAAGACTATGTTAAGAGAAAATTCCTCTTGTTAATTTTCGCAGAGTTACACTTTTTAAAATTTCTTAGAACTACCTTACAAAAAATTCCTAGAAAATAAAATGTACCCCATGCACAAATGAGGTGATGTACAAAATTTCAGCCTTTCATCATATAACATCTTAAGGGATATCTATAAACAAAGGTGACTGGGGTCTATACTTGAATTTGAATGTAAAATATTCTGTCATAATATCTGTATGACCCTTAAAATGTGATTGTGATTTTTTTCCTTTCAAGAGCTACTGAAAATTAGTTTAAGGCAGTACTCATTATCTTCATACCTTTGACACTTTTCAGGATATAATTCTCAAATTTTGTCCATCACCTCATCAGAATATGGCACACATTTTACCGATTGGGGATATTTTTGTATGCGGGTTATATACAAAAAGTGTAACTTTTCGGAAATTAATGAAAGAAATTTTTCAATGAGAAAACATTTAATTGCTCCAGGGCTAGCAGCAATTTCTAGCAAAAAAAGGTGCCGGAGCCTTAATATTCTTATGTTAATACTCAGTAGCGAACTGCAAACCCCTGCAATATGGGGTTGGTAGCACATTTAATTAAAATAACGATAATTTAAAGATTTTCCCATATAATAATTATTTCACAGAACAGTGATATAAAATTAAATAATCGGAAATTAGCAGGAAGAAATATAAACATTATACAGAAAACACCCAAATTCTGGTGGTCTCAGGACTCTCAAATCTGGTCGAGGTGAAGCGAATATGATTTGTCGTGTCTGCTAAAATCAGTTTGTGCTTGAAAAGGGGAAAATTTATGAATTAATGTATACTAGTGTTGGGCTTCAGAGCAAAGTATTCATGAGCTTTGCTGGGTTTTGCCTAATATGTAAAAATTCACCCAGAAAAAAGAAATACAGGGTCAGAGTTCCAGCTTTTGATTTCTGTTCTGATTCTAACTTGAAACAAAATTCAAAAATGTAATTGTAGAATTGTTTAGTACAGTTTTATGAGCTAACATTGCAAAACATGTTTTCCATCTTATAATAAAAAGGCAGAAGCTTTATCGAATTATAAATTTACATTTTGCACTCATGTTTACTGTCAATTTAAATAATTATGCAACTAAGTAAAGATTACATTAATTAGTCTACGTCTTTAATTTAGTTGATTTATTGGATTATTTTTTTAATTCATATTCCTACGTATTTCATTAATTACATGTACAAATATGTTATGCGATGCATATGTTACACTTTTTTATTAATAGTATAACTGGTCTTATTTTACAGGCATTTACATATTTAAAAGAACACTATGATAAATATAGCAGTACATTTATTTTTTATAAAAGAAAAAAAAAACAATCTGAATATATCGTAATAGGAATTTAAATAAACACTTCTTTAATATAAATATTAATGGAATTTGATGTTTTCTAGGGCATACAGAATATCCGATGAATTATAATTCAAAAACAAAACTTTATTCTTGCATAAATCTCACAATGTAAGAAAATTTCGCATGCACAACAATGATATTTGTAAACAAACAGTAATCCGAATGACCTGCCGAATCTTAAAACAAACGTTGTGTTTATTCCCGTACATAATGTTGTCTTTCCGAACGCAGTACCAGCGGAAAAAGTCGCTTGAAATATCATTAAAATATTATATGTTAAGCTTTTTAAAATATTAAACGCCACCTGGGACACAAAAGTAGAAGGTCTGATTAACAAATTCCATCCATTACAATCACCCAAAAAATTAAATTTAATACTTTTTTTGAATGTTGAAAATCGGGTTTTTCCCATTGAAATACATTACGAGAACCCCAAGCTGTCACGCAAGACGGCGACCGATCGCTGAGAGGAGAGGTCCGTCGAAATGCTCTATTAGGCGTAGAATGTCGAAACTTCATATTTTGGATAGTTGTAACATCTAGTTGTGCACCTCCCCTTTTGGTTCCATTCGATTGGATAGTTTATCTACAGGACCGCCCAAAACATTCGAAATACATTACGCTCAATGGGCCGAAATTCATTAAACTCGCATATCTGAAAAACTATTAGGCGTAGAATGTTGAAACTTTATATTTAGGATTGTTGTAACATCTAGTTGTGCACCTCCCCTTTCGGTTCCATTCGACTGGATAGTTTATCTACAGAACCGCCTAAAAGATTCGAAATACATTACGCTCTATGGGCCGAAATACATCAAAGCGTTTTTTAGAGGTATTGGGCTATTTCAAACGACTCAGAAGTGATATATGCTGTAAAGAGTTAGAAAATGAATTTCTCCATTAAAAAAGTGTGTTTATCATTTACAGTTCTGCTACAGGAACACTCAAAAGATTTCCAATACATTACGGTCAATGGCAATTTTAGGAGATTCATCCATTTCAAGCACAATACCGTCCTACCACATAAGTTAGGTAATGGTCCGTGCCACCGTCACGTGCCTCCCTCAAGTACTATGCCAAAAGTCGCCAAGCTTGGCGACTTTTTTGTGTACGTGTGTGCATATTTTAACTCTCAAATCTCAAAAACTATTATGAAATTTCATATATAAGATTGTTGTAACATCTAGTTGTGCATGTCGATTTTTGGTTAAAATCTACTGGAGAGTTTATTTACAGGACCACTGAAAAGAATTTCAGTACTTTAATGTCTATAGACATCTTCAATATAAAACAATTGTAGACAGTCATTGTTTGGTACATGCCCAAAATCTCGCCGTCTGTCCTCGACCTTGGCGAGTTTTGCCGAAATGTCGCCAAATTTGGCGATAGTCAGTCATTTGGTCCATGCCCAAAGTATCGCCATTTGTCATCGTTCTTGGCGAGTTTTGGCGAAATATCGCCAAATTTGGCGATAATCTGTTATTGTTGGTCCATGCTTAATATCTCGCCAAATGTCGTCGACATTGACGAGTTTCGCCGAAATATCGCCAAATTTGGTGCCAAAAATTATTTCGTATTTTGTATAACTCTAAAACTTTAACCCGTAGAATTTTGAACTTTTGTATTTAGAACTATATTATAATATCTAACGGTTTTCAATATCTTTTTTGACAGCAATCGACTGGGAATTTATTTACAGGGTGAGCCAAATGACTTTAAATACATTAAGGTGTATGGATGCATTCAGTTCATTGAAAGTCTGTGGTCAATGACTACTTTGGCTATCCCCAAAATCTCGCAAACTATCTCAAGTTTCTCGGCTTTATGCGAAATATCGCCAAATAAAGTGTCAGAAAGAAATCTTTCAAATTGAACTCAGCTTGGCGATATCAAAATGTTTGGCTAGAAATCGCTATATCTTACTATTATTGATATTTTATATCTTTCAAACAAATAAGTTTAGAGGAAGTGCGTAAAAAACATTTTTGATTTAATAGACGTGCAAGGAAGTCATGTGTTGGACACATCAGATTTTATTATATATGTCTTATCATCCTGAATTCTGTATCCCTCAATAAACACTGAAGTTTTGGAAAATGACGAAAAATCGCAAGAAGAGTTCGATACGTGGGTCTCCAAATGGACGAAAAAGCAAAAGCAGATATAATTCTATGTAAGTCGCCATCTGAACTCGAACAAATAAAAAATTGTGACACTTCATCAGATGTCTTGAAAAAACTGGGAGAAATCTATCAGTGTAAAGGACCTGCTCGTAAAGCTGCGTGATGAAATCTTTAATTCAATATAAAATACCCGACTCGTCTAATGGAATTCACGACCATTTGAGAAAATTCTTCGACATAGTGGACAGACTTTCAGAAATGGATATCTAAATAGACGACGACTTGCTGACTGTAATGCTGTTATATAGCCTCCCTTCTCCTTTTGACAATTTCCGATGTGCTATGGAATCAAGAGATGAGCTTCCGAAGCCAGAAATACTCAGAATCAAATGCCAGGCGTAACGATGATAGACAAGCGGAAGACTCAGGTGCTTTCGTGGCTGCTCCTAGAAAACATGCGTCTAAAAATAAAAATTATGGAAAATACTCGGGCCAGCCGACTCATAAAATTAAGGATACATCAAGAATAACTTGTAAAAGGTATAAACGCATCCAGCACTGGGCTACCGAATGTGAAAGTGGAAAAAGAATAATTTTAAACATAAGCCTAACAGCATGGATTCTTATCCACTCGGATGACTCGCCAATAGAGTTACCATGCGAAATACAGCAACCCTACGCGCCTAAAGCTCTCTCAACAATATCCAATAACGAAAAGCAAAATTTTTGGTGTGTTAAGATAGATACTAAAAATTATACTTCAGTATACTAAAAAAGTTACTTCAGTTATCATCGACCCACTTTTGCATTTGCAAGGAAAGACCAGGAAACCCTCCTACTTCCAGTCGATGAAATAAATGTAAAGGAAGAATATAAGAAAAAGAAAAAAGGGGTGAGAGATAAAATGACATAGTCCATTAATATCGTTTTAATATGGCAATAATGAAACTAAAAAATTAGGGGGGTTCAGGGGGGGTCTCCCTTGACGGAAGCTCAAAGACCGAATTTATAGTTTATATATATATAGATATGTATATAAGTGAAACCTCTCTGAGCGGCCACCCACCGTACCGAGAATATTTGGCGCTCGGAGGGGGTGGCCGCTCTCAAGAGTTTTATTTACTTTTATAAGATAATTGCTATAATGCGTAATATGAACAAGTCTGGCACATATTCCTTATTTAAAATGAAATATAAAACTTATCTAAGGAGAAAATAGTACTTTATTGAATGCTTTCTTACATTTTTTTGAAAAAATGATACAATTTGTGTCCGTTTTAAGTTTTTACTTTTCTTTGAAACAACCATTTTTTCTAGTTTGTTTTTTACTTTAAAAATCGGATCTATAACTGGTTAGTTTATAACCGCTTCGGAATTTTCGATAATTTCATCGATTTTCCCTAAAGTCGCTTGTGTTCAAAGTTTAGCTTGCTCGCCATTACAAACATCGAGAAATTCCTCGTCAGACATGGAATTAGCCCCTGAAAGGGGAACAAAAATTCATTTGTAGGACAATTTCAATACCTGATTGTCCAAGTGATTACCCATCTTAAGGGTGTGGGGAGAATACAAAAGAGATATAACAGATTCAATTCCATGTATTCCTGGGACTTATATTCGACATAAACCTGACCTTGAGTTTTTCCGCTCAAAATTACAGCATGGAGTGAGTAAAATTTCCTGAAAAATGAGATGGGCGATGAGGTGGCCGTTTAAGGGGGTCGGGTGGCCGCTGATAGAGGTTATTTTAACATCAAGTCTATGAGTCAAAAAATCCGTGCCATGAAAAATTGGCCGTTTAGAGGCGTGACCGCTCGGAGAGGTTTCACTATATATATATATATATATATATATATATATGCATGTGTGTGTACGGGCACGCATACGTGGACTTTCATTTAAAATGACTTTTGCCCCCCCAGTTTCGAAGCCCAAGTTACGCCCATGGCATTGCCCATACTTATCGATCTGGCGTTACAACAGTCACTTCATTCAAACTTTAGTCATAGCTGCCTGAGGCAATAATGGCCGAGCGGTTAGCACGCGTTCCTTCCAGCCTGAAGTTCCCGGGATTGAACCCAGCCGTCGACATTTGATGGAACAGATTAAAATAACTTAAAATTTCAGCATAGAGGGGGAAAATGTGTGGAAAAATAAAGTATATGGGGCGCGCTCGCCAGCGAGCGCCCCGTGTATTTAGAAAATTTTTTAAGCTTGAAATGTCAAGCTTAATGCAAGCTGGGCAAGTGTAAACTAGAACACTTGATTCAAGCTTGCATTAAGCTTACACACTTGGAATTTTCAAGCTTATTGACTTGATAAATCAAGCTT
>JAWZYV010019590.1:0-23567 GCA_038373885.1 Cheiracanthium punctorium
CAATTTACACATTTAGGAGATGCAGAGCAGGACTCACTGTCGTGGCCAGAAGCACCACAACGCGCACAGGCAGGTGACCCACGACAGGAGGTTTTAGTATGGCCGAACTTTTGGCACTGGAAGCAACGGATGGGATTTGGTATATATGGTCTGACAGGACATAATAGGTAGCCGGCTTTAATATGAGATGGAATAGTGGGAGACTGAAAAGTTAGGATAATATGTTTAGTATTGATTATTTGATTATTGCGCCGAATAGTGATTCGACGCACAGCGCATACTTTTTCATCTGTTAGGTTTTCAAGTATTTCAGCTTCAGAGCAGTGCAAAAGGTCGGGTTCTGATACGACTCCTCGGGAGATGTTTAGGGAGGTATGAGGTGTCACTGTAACTGTTTTTAGGCCAAGGTTTTTTATTTTCATTATTTTGCAAGCTTGTCTATTGTTGGATACTTCTACTAATAGGTCTCCAGATCTTAATTTTTTAACTTTTTTGACTTCTCCTACATTGTCAGTGATACATTTGTGAATTAAAAATGGCGATGTTTCATTAAGTTTACCTTCAGCAGAGTGGATAAGGAAGAATCGGGCATTCATGTGTGCAAATTGTGTATCGGTGTGTTCATTAGCGGTTGACAGCGGAACGTTGACGATTGATGAAGAATTTTTCATATCCATGTTGGGGAAAATTGAGATTCGGACCCGACCGCACCACCCACCACGGAGCCCAACAAGGGATGTGCAATTGCACACCAGTGCTAGTCGGGTCTATACGCTCACAGTACATCCCTTAGGCAGCATCCACCCTTAACGACGTGCCCAGTAGATGTCCGATTGCTGGATCCCTAGCAGTTGATCGAAATCAGTACCACCAGCCGATTGATACACAGGGGAACGCTGTGTACCTCCCGTTTACCCGAAGCCGAGGCCAAAGCAATGTGTTGGAGAAAAGCCCCTCAATTACCAGGATCCCCATTTCCGGGGACACGGGTCTCCACGCACGGCAAACACGTGGGTAGTTTTCCGCCAATAGAAGCTGACGGCACAGGGCGGCCGCAGCTTCTAAAGGGGGGCCCTCACCTCCACAGAGGAAACTACACTAAGGGGGAAAAGGAAGGATACAGCTAAGAGGAGAGGAGGGTAGAATAAGGAAAAGCGAAAGGTCGCTGGGGCCCCGGGATTGCGACACCCGTAAAGACCTAAAGTAGGTCTTCCCCTGAGGGGCTTCTACACGCGGATTGGACAGGCAACGGACAACGAATTGCAGGATTTAGGAACAACAGTTTAACGTGTTTCTTTAGTTTTGATGCACATATGCATTAATTGTTCTTCGATTTTTTGATTTGTAAGTAAAAAAAAAAATTGTTTTTTTCTTTTCTTTCCCATAGATAAGGGGGAGTCACACCTCTGAGATTTGCCCGTTACAGTTTATATCTCGAATTAATAGAGTACACTTTTATAAATATCTTTAAACTGTTTTAATACTTTTAAATCAATCTTTCCAAAATACAGCCTTGAATATAATACATTACCTTGGCAAAATCTCAGGCTGTGAGTCTGAAACCTATGGTGTACAATTCTGCATTTCCCCCTCTGATGAGGACAATGCATTTTACATTTTTTTTGTTGTTTTAACAATGACTGGCTTGGGGGGGGTTTCTATATAAATTTTCTATATATTATTAAACGCATGTTTTCTTTTACGCTGCTTTTTTAAGCGCTGGATAGCATGTGAAGCAACTGTAATTTTGTTGTATTTTTAATTAAAGTTCAACTATATGCGTTGGTGCATTTTTCTAGCTGCCTTTGGTGCTCAAATGTTCTATACCAACTTTAATTGGGCAATAGAAGTAGCTGGTCTGCTTTTTTCATACTTTTTTCATGTTTATATATTTTTAGTTTATTTTTATAATGGCATACAGAGTTTAAACTCTCAAAAAATTCTATAAATAATTGATTCTTTTTAATATGATGATTTTAACAAAGTGTAAAGATAAAAGATGCAAAACTTGCGTAGTCTCTGAAAATGTACAAATGGAAGGTAATAAACATTTTTGTAAACAAAAAAATGTTATATACAAAATAGATTGTCTAACTTGCGGACAATCATACATAGGACAAACCAGCACTGAACTACGCCTTGGAATTAATCTACATAGATCCAACATAAATAAATTACTTAATAACAATTGCTCTTTTGAAATTTTACATTTTAAAAATCATGGTTTTATAAATATTTCTATTCTGGATGTTGCTGATAATTTAAATGATAGATAACAGAAAGAAAACTTAAATATTTTAAAACACAAAACCTTGTTTCCATAATGACTTAACACATGCCTAAACAATATAGATCTTAAAAATATTGATAACTTTTATACCTGTTTTTTACTTTTTTCAGATAGAAAGACTATAAATAGGGGAAAAAGGGGTTCAAAATGCTTTTCTAAACAATTTAATGATATAATTCCAAACATCTGGATTGTAACTTTACATAACAAATTTATCTAAGATAACAATGTTTTATATGTCAAAAATGAACTATTCAAACTTTAAAAAAGCACCATCAAAAAAATACTTAAACAATATGATAATTTTAATTTTTTAAATGAACAATTTGCTGCTTTACTTAAAGATCTTTTATATTTTAAACTTAAAAATAACATTACTACCTACCATAATGAATATCTAGTCATAAATTTTCTACAAAAAAGCTTTAATAATCTCAATATCCATGATATGATACAAAAAACTATAAATGTTTTCCCCATAAAAAATTGCAATATTATTCCTACATTCAAATACAATAAAACTTTGGGCAGTCTACTTTTTAACTATAAAAATGTTCTTGAAGATAACAATAATTTAAAATGCTTTTGCGATGAATTTAAAAACACTGAATTTTTTTATTCAAATTTTAATCATGTAATCACTGGCAATCTAAATATAATTAAAAACTATAAATTAAGAAATATTATGAGTTTTGGAAGTAAACACAGGGTAAATACTACACTGAAAATAGCCCATTTAGAAAAATCTTCTAATACAAATCTAAACGACTTTATTTTAAAACTCAGCTATAAATATAATATTCCACCACAAGCCTTCAATGAATGGAAATGTTTATTATTCAATCTTTTTAAATCAAATTTTCTAAATATTTATGCTAATACAAAAACAGATAATTATATAATTTTCAATAAAAAATTTTCTAACATTATAAAGGATTACAAAAATAAGTTTGTTTTTTGTCCTGTTGATAAAGCCTCCAATAACTTTGCCATAATTTGTAAACTTTTTTATTTTAACACAGTACATAATGAACTTAATAAGAGCAATGTATATACAAATATAAATAATAATCTCAACTATTCTAAAAAAATTTACTGCTTTTTCCAAAAAAATTAATTTCAATATAAATAAAAACAAACTAGCGAATTTATATGCCTTACCAAAATTTCATAAAAATCCCATTACTTTTAGATACATCTGCAATACAAGAAGTTCAATAAGTTATAATATTAACAATATTTTTCAAAAAACACTTTGTAAAATTTATGACTTCCAGGATTCAAATTTTTCTATTAATAATGGTTTTTGGTCCATTAAAAATAGTTTTTCTCTTATACACTGGTTAAAAAATATGAATATTTTTATGTTACAGGTTTTTGATTTTGAAAATCTTTTCACAAGCATTCCAATTGATGATCTATACAAAACTTTACTAAATGTTTTTGATCACTTCAACATAGAACAGGAACAAAATATTAAGAGAGAATTTTTTGTTACTATGTCCAATTTTTGTCTTCACAATAATTTCATATTATTTAATTCAGTCATATATAGCCAAAGTAAAGGAATAGGAATGGGCACTAATTACTCAAGTACAGCTGCTAATCTTTATTTATTTTTCTATGAATATAACTTTTTCAGTAACCATCCATTAAATTTTGCAGAGTTCCGCTACATTGACGACATTCTTGTCATCAATGGAAACTTTAATGATATCAAACATTTAATTTTTCCCAGCACACTTAACCTCAAGCCAGCTTACTCTAATTCTAATTCAGTTACCTTTTTAGATCTAGATATAAATTAATAATACTTTACAAATAAACATTTTTGATTAAAGAAGAAATTTCAATTTTGAGGCTATATCTTTGCCTCATTGGTCATCAAATATTCACAAAAAAGTCTTTGCTAACATTTTAATCAACCAGCTTATCAGATACTTTCGATTATGCAATAATAAACATCTTTTAAATTATAATATATATTTATTAGCAGCCAAATTATTTTATACAAATAATTTTCCACTAGATTTCATTAATAGATATTTAAAAAGTTTTGATAATAGCCTGAATCCCTGGTTTTAATCCTTCCTTTGCATTTTCACTAGTTTATGCGTAGTAGAAATCTCTTGACAAATGACACAATCGAACCAAAGCCCACAGAGTGCTCTTAATACAGACTAGAACCTCAGGGACGTGCTTTCAGTTGATGAATGGAAACAGATCTTCATACACGCGGATTGGACAGGCAACGGACAACAAATTCCAGGATTTAGGAACAACAGTTTAACGTGTTTCTTTAGTTTTGATACACATATGCATTAATTCTTCTTCGATTTTTTGATTTGTAAGTAAAAAAAAAATTTTTTTTTCTTTTCTTTCCCATAGGTAAGGGGGAGTCACACCTCTGAGATTTGCCCGTTACAGTTTATATCTCGAATTAATAGAGTACACTTTTATAAATATCTTTAAACTGTTTTAATACTTTTAAATCAATCTTTCCAAAATACAGCCTTGAATATAATACATTACCTTGGCAAAATCTCAGGCTGTGAGTCTGAAACCTATGGTGTACAATTGTGCATTTCCCCCTCTGATGAGGACAATGCATTTTACATTTTTTTGTTGTTTTAACAATGACTGGCTTGGGGGGGGTTTTCTATATAAATTTTCTATATATTATTAAACGCATGTTTTCTTTTATGCTGCTTTTTTAAGCGCTGGATAATATGTGGTTGGTTGGTTGGTTGGTGTTTAATGGCACAAGGTCCAGAAAGGACATACTGCGCCAGACTATGTGTATTTAGAATAAAATAACGCTTTCGCGTAAAAGTTGTTGTATAGAACATGTAAAGCTAAAATCCGTATGGTCTAAAACTGATAAAATCTAATTGTAGAAAGGTAAAAAGTAGATAAAAGTGAGCCAAGGACATCTGGATGGGGGCTCCCATCCAGATACCAGTCAGAGAAAGGTGTATATTTCACACTGAGTAAAACAGATTGATACGTCGAAGAAATGAAAATAAATTACAGTGAGGGGTTTCACCCAATATGTCGTCAAGTTTGGGATGAGAACAGTTAAAAAATATTTGGTAAAAATTATTAAAAGCTGTACAAGAAGTTAAAATGTGACGAATGGTAAGGTGAGTATGACAATGTGAACACTCTGGAGCAGGTTCACCCAGGAGTAGGAGTCTGTGGGTGAGTCTCGTGTGACCAATGCGGAGACGAGTTAATATAACATCCTGCTTTCGATATGAAAGGGATGGCCAATGAGTGAGATCAGTTCGGATAGAATGCAGTTTGTTTTCGGTTTCACCTGCCCATTTATTGATCCAACTGCTTTTTATTATGCTAGAAATGCCAGACTTTATATCCTCGTATGCGAGATAGCCAGTATACGGGATTGTAGCATGCCTGGCTAATGTGTCCGCCTTATCATTACCCGGTATCCCAGTATGGCTGGGTACCCAGCAGAGGAGAATGTCGTACCCACGATTTGTCAGCTGTTCGTGCATGTGTAGCACTTTGGGAATATAGCTATGAGTAGTGGAGCCTGATTGTAGATTTTCTAGTACACTGAGGGAGTCAGAGTAGATGGTAAATCTGTTGGTCTTCATTCTAGAAATGTATAAAAGGCTTTCATGGATGGCCAGTAATTCAGCTGTAAATATGGAACAGAAGGGAGGAAGAATATAGCTGCAGGTATTGTTATTTTCGACAAAGGCAAAGCCAACATAATTATCAGATTTTGAACCATCAGTGTATATTTCTTTATATTTCTTATATGTGTTTTGGTGATCTTGGAATAACTGTTGATAAATTTTTGGGTCTGTATCCTGTTTTGTGAAGCCATTGAATGGTTGGAGGTACGACGTCTGCAGTGTAGTCCATGGCGGAATTTCATGAAGGGAACAAGGAGAGACTTTGACATTCTCCAGTTGGGTACCAACAAGGCTCCTACGCATTCTTAGTCCAAAGGGAGGAGTACATGAGGGCCGATTTCCGTACAGACGGTCCAGGCGAGTGTCCAAAATAGAGTCCTTCAATGGGTGGGATGGATGAGAAAGGATGCGAAAATAGTTGTTTAATGACAGCTTGTGACGGATGTGGGTGAGAGAAGGCTCATGACAAGTGATAAAAAGACTTTGTATGGGTGATGTTCTAAAAGCTCCGGAACAAATGCGTAGTGCGGTGTGATGCACTGTGTCAAGTTTTTTTATTGTTGACCTGCAAGCAGATCCATATATACCACAGGCGTAATCGATTTTGGAACGAATTACTGCACGGTAGATCCGCAACAGGGCGTCACGCTCCGCTCCCCAAGAAGTATTGGTTAATACCTTTAGGATATTTAGGTCCTTTTCACACTTGTTGCGGATATATGAGATATGATTTGTGAATGTCAGTTTCTTATCGAAGTATATCCCTAAAAATTTTGTGGAGTCACGTATTTCTAGTTTTGAGCTACCCACATAGAGCTCAGGATCGGGATAGCTCCCACGTAAACGACAAAAGTGCGTGCTGACAGTCTTTTCTGCTGAAATGTTAAACCCGTTTGTGGTACACCATTTTAGGATGCGATTGATGGTGTTTTGGAGCTGACGCTCAATGTAACGCATGTCCTTTCCTTGACAAGAAATTTGAAGGTCATCGACGTATAGGCTTCCGTGTACAGATGGAGGTAGTTGGGTGAGAATGTTATTGATTTTTATTGAAAAGAGGGTAACACTTAAGACTGAGCCCTGAGGGACGCCCTCTTCTTGGACGAAACTATTAGATTGAATGCCATTTATTTGTACTCTGAAATTTCGAAGTGAAAGGAAGTTCTGGATAAAGATTGGAAGGTTGCCACGGAAGCCTAGATTATGGAGATCCCGGAGGATACCATATCTCCAGGTCTTGTCGTATGCCTTTTCTATGTCAAAGAAAATAGATATTAAGTGGTTCCGTCGTAAGAAAGCGTTACGAATTTGAGTTTCTAGATATAGTATATTGTCAACAGTTGATCTGCCCCTGCGGAAGCCACTTTGGTAGGGGTGTATATGGCCCTCTGTTTCTAAAACGTAAGCTAAGCGTGCATTGATCATTTTCTCCAGCAGTTTGCAAAGGCAACTAGTAAGGGCTATGGGTCTGTAGTTATTAGGATTGGAAGTGTCTTTTCCGGGTTTTGGAAAGGGTATGACTATGGCGTTCCTCCAGGAGGAAGGAAAGGTATGTTCGTTCCAGATTCTATTAAAAAGCTTAAGTAGATTTGACAGGGAATCAGGAGAAAGGTGTTTTAGCATTTCATATGTGATACCATCGGGACCAGGAGAAGTATTCGGTAACTGTCTGAGTTGATTGGTGAGTTCCTGGATTGTAAAGTTACTATTGTAGGAGAGCTGCAAGGAGGTTTTAAAATTTAGTTTTTGCCGTTCAGATTGCAGTTTACGGGTATAAAAGGTATTTGAGTAAGAGGTGCTGCAAGAGGATAGAGCCAATGTTTCGCCGATGGTATTTGCAATGTCTGTGGTATCAGAGATAATTTTGTTATTGATGGAAAGGCAGGGTATGGCATGGTTGTTGTATATTCCCATAGCTCTTTTTGTTTTGGTCCATAGCTCCTTACTAGAAATTGATGTTGTAATGCTGGAGACATATTGCATCCATGATTCCTTTTGGGATTGCCGCCTCACCCTGCGGGCGACTGCTTTTGCTTTTTTAAAAGCTATAAGATTTTCTGTTGTGGGATATCGGCGGAAGGTACCCCAGGTTTTCTGCTGCTGCTTTTTTGCCAGGGTGCATGCCTCGTTCCACCACGGTTTTTTATTTCTGCGACAGCTTGTGCCCGATTTTGGAATACTATGGTCTGCTGCCTTAATTATGGTGGTAGTTATTGTTTCAACGACCTCATCAATAGTGCCTTCTATGATATTTGGTGATATTGTTGACAGTGAGGTGAAAGCCTGCCAATCTGCTTTGTCATGAATGTATCTGGGTATTTTTGAAGTTTGGTTTGGATTCTGATACAAAGGTGAGAGAATGATCGGAAAATGGTCACTGTTATGTAAATTACCAGATACAGAGAAGTTATACAGCGGGAGGATTGGAGGAGAGCAGATGGCAAGGTCTATTGCGTGGAAAGTTTTAGTTGGGTAGTGAAAGTAAGTATTGTCGCCATTATTCATGCAGCAAAGGGAGAAGTCAGTGAGAAGTTGCTCTATTTGAAGGCCTCTATTGTTGGTGTCCTTGCTTCCCCACAAAGGACTATGAGCGTTCATGTCACCAAGGAGGATGAAAGGAGGAGGAAGTTGCTGGATGAGACTATTGAGGGATGTATGGCTTATTACTTCACTAGGAGGGAGGTATATACTGCATACTGTTGTGAGTTGTTTTAATTGAATACGAGAGGCAACTGCTTGGAGGTTTGTGTTAAGATTGACCATAGTGTGAGGATAGCTATTGTTAATTAATAGGGCAACTCCACCTGTGGCCTTATCATTGATTTCATTGTCCTTGCGTAGGATGGTGTAGTTACGGATGTGTGTGTGTCTATTTGTTTTAAGGAAAGTTTCCTGCAGGGCAATACAAGCGGGATTGTGATCGTAAATTAATGTTTTGAGGTCATCGTTTTTATTTAGGAAACCGTGGCAGTTCCAGGATAGCAGCAGAGCCATAATCATGTATTTGGGATGATGCTCATCTTGCTCTTAATCCCCGTAGGCTTGAGAGGGGTGCTAGGAATGTCGTCATCATCCATGGGAAGATCTGACATTTCTGAGTCAGAAGGGTCCAAGTGTAGGATAGTGTCATCTATAGGGCGTTGTGGTGGGACATGTTTGATTTTGGGTTTGTTGTATTTTGTTCGGTAGACAGAAGACTTTTTTATTTGTGGTCGGGTGGAGTTAACATTTTGAGAGTTCTTCTTTAATATATTTTTTTGTGAAGACGTGGAGGATTTAGTTTGATTGGAAGTCGATTGTTTAGATGTTTGTGCTGTTACAGAAGGAAATGAGACAGGTACAGATTTTGGTAATTCAGTTTGGGTTGCTATTGTTTTGGTTGATTTTGTTGCAGCTGCATAAGATAAACCAGGTTTTGGTGTCCGGCTTTCTATTAACTTACGGGCTTCGGGATATGAGATTCTTTGAGAGGCACGTAGGGACTGGATTTCTTTTTCAAACGCCCATTTCGGGCAAGATCTGGAGTATGAAGGATGTTCTTCTTTACAATTTACACATTTTGGAGCTGCAGAGCATGTCTCACTGTCGTGGTCAGAAGCACCACAACGCGCACAGGCAGGTGACCCACGACAGGAGGTTTTAGTATGACCGAACTTTTGGCACTGGAAGCAACGGATGGGATTTGGTATATATGGTCTTACGGGACATAGTAGGTAGCCGGCTTTAATATGAGATGGAATAGTGGGAGACTGAAAAGTTAGGATAATATGTTTAGTATTGATTATTTGAGTATTGCGCCGAATAGTGATTCGACGCACAGCGCATACTTTTTCATCTCTTAGGTTTTCAAGTATTTCAGCTTCAGAGCAGTGCAAAAGGTCGGGTTCTGATACGACTCCTCGGGAGATGTTTAGGGAGGTGTGAGGTGTCACTGTAACAGTTTTTAGGCCAAGGTTTTTTATTTTCATGATTTTGCAGGCTTGTCTATTGTTGGATACTTCTACTAATAGGTCTCCAGATCTTAATTTTTTAACTTTTTTGACTTCTCCTACATTGTCAGTGATACATTTGTGAATTAAAAATGGCGATGTTTCATTAAGGTTACCTTCAATGGAGTGGATAATGAAGAATCGGGCATTCATGTGTGCAAATTGTGTATCGGTGTGTTCATTAGCGGTTGACAGCGGAACGTTGACGATTGACGAAGAATTTTTTATATCCATGTTGGGGAAAATTGAGATTCGGACCCGACCGCACCACCCACCACGGAGCCCAACGAGGGGATGTGCAATTGCACACCAGTGCTAGTCGGGTCTATACGCTCACAGTACATCCCTTAGGCAGCATCCACCCTTAACGACGTGCCCAGTAGATGTCCGATTGCTTGATCCCTAGCAGTTGATCGAAATCAGTACCACCAGCCGATTGATACACAGGGGAACGCTGTGTACCTCCCGTTTACCCGAAGCCGAGGCCAAAGCAATGTGTTGGAGAAAAGACCCCTCAATTACCAGGATCCCCATTTCCGGGGACACGGGTCTCCACGCACGGCAAACACGTGGGTAGTTTTCCGCCAATAGAAGCTGACGGCACAGGGTGGCCGCAGCTTCTAAAGGGGGGCCCTCACCTCCACAGAGGAAACTACACTGAGGGGGAAAAGGAAGGATACAGCTAAGAGGAGAGTAGGGTAGATCAAAGAAAAGTGAAAGATCGCTGGGGCCCCGGGATTGCGACACCCGCAAAGACCTAAAGTAGGTCTTCCCCCTGAGGGGGTGCCACAATGAAGACACTCAGGAGGAGGTTCACCTAACAATAGGTGTTGATGAGTTAGTCTGGTGTGACCGATCCGTAAGCGTGTGAGAATAACATCCTGTTTGCGATAAGGTAAAGTGGACCATTGGGTAAGAGACGGGTGTATGCTTCTAAGTTTGTTGTCAATTTGGCTGTTCCAGTCGTTCATCCAGCAATTTTTGATCACATAAGAGGCAACAGCTCTTATGTCATTATAGGGAAGTGGACCTGGGTAAGGAAGGGTTGCACCTTTAGCTAATGAGTCGGCTTCCTCATTGCCAGGAATTCCGACGTGACTGGGAATCCAGCAAAAGAGAATTTGGAAACCGCGATTTGTCAGCTGTGCATGCAGCTGTAGGACTTTGACAACATAGCTATGGGTCACAGAACCAGATTGAAGGTTTTCTAGGACACTTTGTGAATCTGAATATAGGATGTAATGTTTTTTATTCTTTCTGCTGATATAGGAAAGGCATTCATAAATGGCTAGGAGTTCAGCCGTAAAAATTGAACAGAACTGGGGAAGACCATAACTGCAGCTGTGAGTCTGGTCAGTGTATGCAAACCCTACATGATTGGCAGACTTGGAGCCATCAGTATAAATGTCCTCATAATTTTTGTAAGTGTCCTTGTGTTGATGAAACAACTGTTGATAAATGTGTGTGTCCGTGTTGTCTTTTTTGTACCCTTTAAAGGGTTGCAAATAAGAAATTTGTGTTGCGGTCCAAGGTGGTATCTCAAAAGGGGAAAAATACAGGACATCAACCTCATTAAGCTGAGTGCCTGAGATACTCCGGCGAACCCTTAGTCCTAGAGGAGGGGTACATGAAGTTCGATTCTGATAAAAACAATCCAGATGGTGATCTAAAAAGGAATTCCGCAGAGGGTGGGAGGCATGAGAAAGGATACGATAATATGTATTAATGGAAAGTCGATGACGGGTGTGAGTGAGCGATGGTTCATGACAGGTTATATATAAACTCTGTATAGGGGAGATCCTAAAAGCACCGGAACAAATACGTAGTGCAGTGTGATGCACAGTGTCAAGTTTTTTTAAAACAGACCTGCATGCAGACCCATAAACAGAGCAGGCATAGTCCATTTTCGTGCGAATGACAGCTCGATAGATCCTTAAAAGGGAGTCCCGGTCTGCCCCCCAAGAAGTGTTGGATAGTACCTTTAAGATATTAAGATTTTTTTCGCATTTGCTACGATTGTATGCGACATGTTTAGCAAACGTTAGTTTCTTGTCAAAAAATATGCCCAAGAATTTGGTATAATCTGTAACATTTATTTTGTGTCGACCCAGATAAAGTTCGGGATCCGGATGGATCCCACGTCTCCTGCAAAAGTGTGTTGTGACTGTCTTTTCGGTGGATATATTAAAGCCATTTATGTTACACCACTTTAAAACACGGTTTATTGTGTTTTGCAATTGCCGCTCTATGAAGCGCATATCCTTTCCCTGACAGGAGATCTGAAGGTCATCTACATACAAACTACCATGAACAGTTGGAGAGAGTTGGTTGAGGATGTCATTAATTTTTATGGAAAATAAGGTAACACTAAGAACGGATCCCTGGGGTACACCTTCTTCTTGTACAAAGTTTTCCGATATGGTGTCGTGTAACCGTACCTTGAAGTTCCGAACGGAAAGGAAGTTCTTAATAAAGATTGGTAGGTTGCCGCGGAGACCTAAATTATGAAGATCCCTGAGAATGCCGTACCTCCACGTCCGGTCATAAGCCTTCTCTATATCGAAAAATATAGAGACTAGATGATTTTTCCGTAAGAAGGCGTTACGTATCTGGGTCTCCAAGGATATAATATTATCAATTGTGGATCTGCCTTTTCGGAAACCACTCTGGAAAGGGTGTATATGGCCCTCAGTTTCTAAAATGTAAACCAGGCGAGCATTGATTATTTTCTCCATGAGTTTACATAGGCAGCTAGTAAGGGCTATGGGACGATAGTTTTGGGGATTCGTTGTATCTTTACCAGGTTTAGGGAAGGGAATAACTATTGCATTTCTCCACGAGGAAGGGAAAGTGTGTTCCTGCCAGATTCTATTATATAACTGTAAAAGGGTTAGCAAAGAGTCATTGGGAAAGGTGTTTAAGCATCACATAGGCTATGCCATCAGGGCCAGGAGATGTATTCGAGGTTTGTCTTAAGCAGTGGATAAGTTCATGGATGGTAATTGAATTATTATATGAGAAGTGGGTTGAGGTTTTAAAATTTAAAGTATGTTTTTCGGATTGTTGTTTATAGGGGAGGAAACTATTTGAATAAGAAGGACTGCAGGATGTGAGAGCAAGGGTTTGTCCAATGGTATTAGCTATTTCTTTTATATCTGAAATAATACGGTTATTCATGGAAAGGCAGGATACAGCATGGTTATTGTAGATTCCCATGGCTCTTTTTGTTTTTGTCCATAGCTCCTTACTGGTTGTGGAGGTAGAAATGCTGGAGACGTACTTGATCCAAGATTCTTTTTGAGAAAGACGCCTGATTCTGCGAGCATAAGCTTTTGCTTTTTTAAAACAGATAAAGTTTTCGGTGGTGGGATACCGCCGAAAAAGGTTCCATGCCCTCTTTTGCTGCTTTTTGGCGAGGGTGCAATTTTGGTTCCACCACGGTTTTTTACATTTTCGGAGGCTGCTGCCCGATTTTGGGATACTTGCATCTGCTGCGCTTATGATAACAGAGGTGATTTTATTGACAACCTCATCAATAGTACCGCTGATAAGATCCATAGAGATAGTAGAAAGTGAGGTGAAGGTTTGCCAATCTGCTTTATCATAGAAATAACGGGAGATGGTAAAATTTGGATGAGGACTCTGATACGTAGGAGAGAGGAGAATAGGAAAATGATCACTATTGTGTAGATCGCTAGAGACAGAGAAATTGTATAGAGGAAGCATTGGAGGAGAACAGATTGCGAGATCTATGGCATGGAAGGTTTTAGTAGGGTAATGGAAATAGGTACTGTCCCCATTATTCATAATGCAGAGAGAAAGATCAGTTATGAGTTTTTCTATTTGTTGACCTCTATTGTTAGTTTCATTGCTACCCCACCAAGGACTATGACCGTTGAAATCACCAAGAAGGATGAAAGGAGGTGGAAGTTGCAGGATAAGGTTATTGAGTAAAATTAGGTTGATGGTTTCATTTGGAGGTAGGTATATGCTGCATATTGTAGTGAGTTGTTTGAGGTGTATACGAGCAGCAATGGCTTGTAGACTTGTGCTGATGTTAAGTGATTGATGGGGGTAAGCATTGTTAATTAACAGGGCGACACCACCTGAAGCCCTATCGTTCAACTCATGGTCTTTTCGGAGGATGGTATATCTGGGAATAGTAGGATTTTGGTTGGATTTGAGAAAAGTTTCCTGTAAAGCAAGACATGCGGGATTATGATTAAAGAGCAGCATTTTGAGATCATCTTTTTTGTTGAGGAAACCGTGGCAGTTCCAGGAGAGCAGCAGAGCCATTATCAAGTTGTGTTAGGGATAATTGATAACTTCTTATTAATCCCCGAAGGTTGAGGTGGGGTACTAGGGATGAGATCATCATCCATTGCACTGTCTGTAATGTCAGAGTCCGATGGAGACAAGCGGAGGATAGTATCATCAATGGGCCGTTGTGGTGGGATGTTTTTCATTCTGGATTTGTTATATTTGGACCTGTAAGCTGAGGATTTTTTGATTTGTGGCCGGCCTGCAGATGCACTTTTCTTTGTTGTGTTTTTGTGGTTTCCTATGTTAGAGTGATTCTTATTAGAAACAGGTTTAGCTATTGGAGTTGAAGTAAAAGAAGAAACAGGTATTGGTTTCGGTGGATCGGTTTGAATTGCTACGGATTTTGCTGATTTTGTCACTGCGGCATAAGACAGACCAGGTTTAGGGGTACGGCTTTCAACTATTTTACGGGCTTCAGGATAAGAGAGTTTTTGAGAGGCCCGCAGTGATTGAATTTCTTTTTCAAATGCCCATTTCGGGCATGACTTTGAATACGATGGATGTTCCTGTTTGCAGTTTACACATTTTGCAACTGCAGAGCAGGTGGCACTGTCGTGGTCAGAGGCACCACAACGAGCGCAGGCCGGTGATCCACGACAGGAGGTTTTAGTATGACCGAACTTTTGACACTGGAAGCAACGGATAGGATTTGGTACGTATGGTCTAACGGGACATAATAGATAGCCGGCTTTAATATGGGATGGAATAGTGGGAGACTGAAAGGTTAAGACAATGTGTTTTGTATTAATAAGTTGGCTATTGCGACGAATAGTGATTCGACGGACAGCGCACACGCTGTCCTCACTCAGGTTTTCTAATAGTTCGGCTTCAGAGCAGTGTACAAGGTCGGGTTCTGATATAACTCCTCTTGATGTGTTTAGGGATGTATGAGGGGACACTGTAACAGATTTTGGCCCAAAGTTCGTTATTTTCTTGATTTTTGACGCTTGTCTATTGTTGGACACCTCTACTAGAAGGTCTCCAGATCTTAGTTTTTTTACTTTTTTTACTTCACCTACATTGGCTGCAATGCATTTGTGTATAAGGAATGGCGATGTTTCGTTAAAGCCTCCTTCAATACAGTGTATAATGAAGAATCGAGCATTAGTGTTTGAAATTTGAGGATCCGTGTTATCATTGGTAATAGGTAGCGGAACGTTGACGAGAGATGAAGAATTTTTTTTATCCATGTTGGAGGAATTGAGATTCGGACCCGACCGCACCACCCACCACGGAGCCCAACGAGGGGGTGTGCAATTGCACACCAGTGCTAGTCGGGTCTATACGCGCACAGTGCATCCCTTAGGCAGCATCCACCCTTAACGACGTGCCCAGTAGATGACCGATTGCTTGATCCCTAGCAGTTGATCGAAATCAGTACCACCAGCCGATTGATACACAGGGGAACGCTGTGTACCTCCCGTTTACCCGAAGCCGAGGCCAAAGTAATGTGTTGGAGAAGACCCCTCAATTACCAGGATCCCCATTTCCGGGGACACGGGTCTCCACGCACGGCAAACACGTGGGCAGTTTTCCGCCAATAGAAGCTGATGGCACAGAGTGGCCACAGCTTCTGAAGGGGGGCCCTCACTTCCTGAGAAGAAACCACACCGAGGGAGAGGTGAAAGGAAACAGCAGAAGCTGAGAGGAGGGTAGAAAGTAGAGGAGCGAAAGATCGCTGGGGCCCCGGGATTGCGACACCCGTGAAAACCTAAAGAAGGTCTTCCCACTGAGGGGGTCGGTCAAGATGAGTATCTGTAAAAGAATTCTTTAATGGATGAGAGGGATGAGAAAGAATACGAAAGTATGTATTTAATGATAGCTGATGACGTATGAGGGTGAGAGATGGCTCGTGGCAAGTGGCGTAGAGAGACTGTACAGGTGACGTCCTGAAAGCACCAGAGCAAATGCGCAGTGCAGTATGATGCACAGTGTCAAGCTTTTTTAATACTGTTTGACAGGCTGAGCCGTACGCGCAAAAGGCAGTAGTCCAATTTTGAACGTATAACAGCGCGGTAGATGCGCAAGAGATAATCATGGTCAGCCCCCCAAGAGGTATTGGTCAATACTTTTAAAATATTAAGCTTTTTCTCACATTTACTGCGAAGGTCAGGAAATGTGGTTAGCAAACGTAAAGTTTTTTGTCGAAATTACGCCTAAAAATTTAACAGAGTCACTGACAGCTACTTTATTAGTGACCCAGATAGAGATCTGGGTCGGGATGCATCCCACGGTTGCGGCAAAAGTGTATACAGACTGTTTTTCCAACATGTGAACCGTTTGTGTCACCCATTTGGGAGCGGTGATGCATTTGAAGCTGCGTTCGATGAGCCATGTCTTTTCCTGCAGGAGTGGTTGGTTGGTTGTTGTTTAATGGCACAAGGTCCAGAAAGGACATACTGCGCCAGACTATGTGTATTTAGAATAAAATAACGCTTTCGCGTAAAAGTTGTTGTATAAAACAAGTAAAGCTAAAATCCGTAAGGTCTAAAACTGATAAAATCTAATTGTAGAAAGGTAAAAAGTAGATAAAAGTGAGCCAAGGACATCTGGATGGGGGCTCCCATCCAGATACCAGTCAGAGAAAGGTGTATATTTCACACTGAGTAAAGCAGATTGATACGTCGAAGAAATGAAAATAAATTACAGTGAGGGGTTTCACCCAATATATCGTCAAGTTTGGGTGAGAACAGTTAAAAAATATTTGGTAAAAATTATTAAAAGCTGTACAAGAGGTTAAAATGTGACGAATGGTTAGGTGAGTATGACAATGTGAACACTCTGGAGCAGGTTCACCCAGGAGTAGGTGTCTGTGGGTGAGTCTCGTGTGACCAATGCGGAGACGAGTTAATATAACATCCTGCTTTCGATATGAAAGGGATGGCCAATGAGTGAGGAACAGTTCGGATAGAATGCAGTTTGTTTTCGGTTTCACCTGCCCATTTATTGATCCAACTGCTTTTTATTATTCTAGAAATGCCAGACTTTATATCCTCGTATGCGACATAGCCAGTATACGGGATTGTAGCATGCCTGGCTAATGTGTCCGCCTTATCATTACCCGGTATCCCAGTATGACTGGGTACCCAGCAGAAGAGAATGTCGTACCCACGATTTGTCAGCTGTTCGTGCATGTGTAGCACTTTGGGAATATAGCTATGAGTGAGTGGAGCCTGATTGTAGATTGTCTAGTACACTGAGGGAGTCAGAGTAGATGATAAATCTGGTTGTTTTCATTCTAGAGATGTATAAAAGGCTTTCATGGATGGCCAGTAATTCAGCGGTAAATATGGAGCAGAACGGAGGAAGAGTATAGCTGCAGGTATGGTTATTTTCGACGAAGGCAAAGCCAACATAATTATCAGATTTTGAACCATCAGTGTATATTTCTTTATATTTCTTATATGTGTTTTGGTGATCTTGGAATAACTGTTGATAAATTTTTGGGTCTGTATCCTGTTTTGTTAAGCCATTGAATGGTTGGAGGTACGACGTCTGCAGTGTAGTCCATGGCGGAATTTCATGAAGGGAACAAGGAGAGACTTTGACATTCTCCAGTTGGGTACCAACAAGACTCCTACGCATTCTTAGTCCAAAGGGAGGAGTACATGAGGGCCGATTTCCGTACAGACGGTCCATGCGAGTGTCCAAAATAGAGTCCTTCAATGGGTGGGATGGATGAGAAAGGATGCGAAAATAGTTGTTTAATGACAGCTTGTGACGGATGTGGGTGAGAGAAGGCTCATGACAAGTGATAAAAAGACTTTGTATGGGTGATGTTCTAAAAGCTCCGGAACAAATGCGTAGTGCGGTGTGATGCACTGTGTCAAGTTTTTTTATTGTTGACCTGCAAGCAGATCCATATATACCACAGGCGTAATCGATTTTGGAACGAATTACTGCACGGTAGATCCGCAACAGGGCGTCACGCTCCGCTCCCCAAGAAGTGTTGGTTAATACCTTTAGGATATTTAGGTCCTTTTCACACTTGTTGCGGATATATGAGATATGATTTGTGAATGTCAGTTTCTTATCGAAGTATATTCCTAAAAATTTTGTGGAGTCACGTATTTCTAGTTTTGAGCTACCCACATAGAGCTCAGGATCGGGATGGATCCCACGTAAACAAAAAAGTGCGTGCTGACAGTATTTTCTGCTGAAATGTTAAACCCGTTTGTGGTACACCATTTTAGGATGCGATTGATGGTGTTTTGGAGCTGACGCTCAATGTAACGCATGTCCTTTCCTTGACAAGAAATTTGAAGGTCATCGACGTATAGGCTTCCGTGTACAGATGGAGGTAGTTGAGTGAGAACGTTATTGATTTTTATTGAAAAGAGGGTAACACTTAAGACTGAGCCCTGAGGGACGCCCTCTTCTTGGTTGATTGATTGATTGATTATTTGAGGTTTAATGGCACAAGGTCCAGAAAGGACATACTGCGCCAGACAAGGTGTGTAAATAGTAAAAGAAAGTGTTCAGGTAAAAAAGTGTTGTATAAAACATGTAAATCTAAAAACCATGAGGTCTAAAGACAGTAAAAGCAAACTGTAGAGAAGTAAACGGTAGATTAAAAGGACAAGAGCATCTGCATGGGGGCTCCCATCCAGATACCAGACAGAGAAAAGTATATACTTCACAATGAGTAAAGAATGTTGATACACCGAAGAAAGGCGAACAGATTAAAGTGCGGGGTTTCACCCAGTATTTCATCAAGTTTGGGATGAGAGCAGTTAAAAAGTGCTTGGTAAAAACGATTAAAAGCAGGGTATGAGGTTAAAAGATGGTGAATGGTGAGGCAAGTATGACAGTGGGGGCACTCTGGAGCAGGTTCACCAAATAGCAGATGCTTATGAGTAAGCCGCGTATGACCGATGCGGAGACGTGTCAAAATGACATCTAGTCTGCGATAAGGATGAGATGACCAATGTGTGAGGGCTGGACGGATAAAATGAAGTTTGTTCCCAGTTTCACTGTCCCATTTATCGGTCCATATGCTTTTCACTATGCCAGAGATGCTAGACTTTATGTCTCTAAAGGAGAGATTGCCGGTGTATGAGAGGGTCGCATCCCTGGCTAGTGTGTCTGCTTTCTCGTTTCCACTGATCCCGATGTGACTGGGTACCCAACAGAGGAGGATCCTGTATCCCCAGTTTACGAGTTGTTCATATTTATGTAAGACTTTCGTGATGTAGCTATGTGTTTGAGAGCCCGATTTTAGGTTTTCCAGTACACTGAGGGAGTCTGTGTATATGATAAAGTTCTTTGCATCATTTCTGGAGATGTACAGAAGGCTTTCGTAAATGGCCAGTAATTCAGCTGTAAAGACAGAGCAAAACTGAGGGAGGGAGTAGCTGCATGTGAAATTTCTACCTACAAGGGCAAAGCCGACGTGATTTCCACTTTTAGAGCCATCTGTATATAGCTCTCCGTAGTTTGGGTATTTGTTCCTGTGGTCTAAAAACAATTTCTGATATATTATGGGGTCAGTGTCTGGTTTTGAAAAGCCTTTGAAAGGTTGTAGGTATGATATCTGCAACATACCCCAAGGGGGTATGTCATGAAAAGAGCAGGTGGAAACGTTAACATCCTCCAGTTGCGAACCAACAAGGCTCCTACGAATCCTGAGTCCGAAAGGATGAGTATATATGGGACGATTCGCATAAAATCGGTCAAGATGAGTATCTATGAAGGAGCTCTTTAATGGATGTGAAGGATGAGAAAGAATACGAAAGTATGTGTTTAATGAGAGCTTATGACGGATGAGGGTGAGAGATGGCTCGTGGCAGGTGACGTAAAGACTATGTACAGGTGATGTTCTAAAAGCACCAGAGCAAATGCGTAGTGCAGCATGATGCACAGTGTCTAGTTTTTTTAAAGCTGATTTGCATGCTAACCCATACGTGCAGCATGCATAGTCCATTTTTGTACGTATGACAGCACGGTAAATCCTCAAGAGAGCATCGCGGTCTGCCCCCCAAGAGGTATTGGTTAAGACCTTTAAAATTTTCAGCTTTTTCTCGCATTTACTGCGAAGGTCAGAAATATGGTTAGCAAAAGTAAGTTTTTTGTCAAGAATTAATCCTAAAAATTTGACAGAGTCCTTGATAACAATGGTATTATGACCTAGATAAAGTTCTGGATCGGGGTGGATCCCACGTTTCCGGCAAAAGTGGGTACAGACTGTTTTTTCGACAGACATGGTGAAGCCGTTTGGTTGGTTGGTTGAAGTTTAATGGCACAAGGTCCAAATAGGACATACTGCGCCAGACGATGTGTAAAATATAAAATACAAGGTGTAAAATATTAAAACAAGGCTTTTTCAGGTAAAAAGGTAGTGTAAAGTTAAAATCCGTGAAATCTAAAAACAATAAAAGCAAAATGTAGAAAAGTAAAATGTAGATAAAAAGGAGTCGAGGACATCTGGATGAGGGCCCCCATCCAGATGCATGTCAGGAACACACACTTCACAACAAATGAAGAAAAGTTAATACGCTGAAGGAAAGTAAAAAGATTATGATGTGGGGTTTCACCAAGTATATCGTCAAGTTTTGGGTTGGTTGGTTGGTTGGATGTTGTTTAATGGCACAAGGTCCAGAAAGGACATACTGCGCCAGACAATGTGTATTTAGTATAAAATAACGCTTTTGCGTAAAAGTTGTTGTATAAAACATGTAAAGCTAAAATCCGTAAGGTCTAAAACTGATAAAATCAAACTGTAGAAAGGTAAAAAGTAGATAAAAGTAAGCCAAGGACATCTGGATGGGGGCTGCCATCCAGATACCAGTCAGAGAAAGGTGTATATTTCACACTGAGTAAAACAGATTGATACGTCGAAGAAATGAAAATAAATTACAGTGAGGGGTTTCACCCAATATATCGTCAAGTTTGGGATGAGAACAGTTAAAAAATATTTGGTAAAAATTATTAAAAGCTGTACAAGAGGTTAAAATGTGACGAATGGTAAGGTGAGATTGACAATGTGAACATTCTGGGGCAGGTTCACCCAGAAGTAGGTGTTTATGGGTGATTCTCGTGTGACCAATACGGAGACGAGTCAGAATGACATCATGATTTCGATATGAAAGGGATGACCAATGAGTGAGGGAAGGTCGGATAGAATGCAGTTTATTTTCAGTTTCACTATCCCATTTACTGGTCCAACTGCTTTTTACTATGCTAGAGGTACCGGACTTTATGTCATTGTATGCGAGATAGCCAGTGTAGGGGATTGTAGCTTGCCTGGCTAAACTATCCGCCTTCTCGTTGCCCAGTATCCCAATATGACTGGGTACCCAACAGTAGAGAATATTGTATCCACGATTTGTCAGTTGTTCATGCAGACGTAGCACTTTGGTTATATAGCTATGAGTGAGGGAGCCCGATTTTAGATTGTTTAGTACACTGAGGGAGTCGGAGTAGATGATATACCTTTTTGTAGTCATTTTAGAGATATATAACAGGCTTTCATGGATGGCAAGTAATTCAGCAGTAAAGATTGAACAGAACGGAGGGAGAGTATAGCTGCAGGTATAGTTACTTCCAACGAAGGCGAAGCCGACATGATTCCCAGATTTGGAGCCGTCAGTGTATATTTCTGTATATTTTTTATATGTGTTTTTGTGGTCTGAGAACAACTGTTGATATATTTTTGGGTCGGTACCCTGTTTAGTAAAGCCATTAAATGGTTGGAGGTACGAGGTCTGCAGTGTAGTCCATGGTGGCGTTTCATGAGGAGAATTAGGGGAGACTTTAACATTCTCCAGTTGTGTACCAACTAGACTCCTACGGATCCTTAAACCAAAGGGAGGAGTGCATGAGGGGCGATTTCCATATTGGCGGTCCAAATGTGTGTCCGACAATGCGTCCCCCAAAGGGTGGCGTCAAGTTTTGGGTAAGAACAGTTAAAATAGCTTTGGTAAAGTATATTAAAAGCTGTGCAAGATGTTAAAATATGACGAATGGTGAGATGGGTATGACAGTGGGAACAATCTGGAGTAGGTTCACCTAGGAGTAGGTGTTTATGAGTAAGTCTTGTGTGCCCGATGCGAAGACGTGTTAGAGTAACGTCCTGCTTGCGGTAAGGAAAAGAGGGCCAGTAGGTGACAGTCGGGTGTATTGAATGAAGTTTATTTTCCGTTTCGTTGTTCCATTCATTGGTCCAAATGTGCGTTATTGAATATGAGATTTCAGCCTTTATATCACTGTAAGGCAAAGAGCCAGTAAAAGGGAATGTAGCATGTTTAGCTAAATAGTCAGCATGCTCATTGCCCTGTATCCCAATGTGGCTGGGCACCCAGCAGTAAAGAATATCATACCCGCTATTTATAAGTTGTCTGTGCATATGGAGGACTTTAGCCATATAACTATTCGAAGGAGAGCCAGATTTGAGATTTTCTAGAACACTTTGAGAGTCTGAGTAAATTATAAAGCACATTTTATTTGAGCTAGAAATAAAGCGGAGGCTTTTATAAATAGCGAGGAGTTCTGCTGTAAAAACGGAGCAGAAATTGGGGAGAGTGTAGCTACAAGAGTGAGAGCCACTTGTATAGGCAAAGCCAACATGGCTCTCAGATTTGGACCCATCACTGTACAGATTTTCATAATTATGGTATTTGGCTTGGTGGTCATGGAAGAGCTGTTGATATATTTGGGGATCAGTGTTTTGTTTTGTAAAGCCTTTGAATGGCTGTAAGTAGGAGATATGCCATGTGTCCCAAGGTGGGATTACAAACTGAGAGCAAGTAGAAACTTTCACATCTACTAACTGGGTGCGAGTAAGGCTGCTGCGAGTTCTGAGGCCAAAGTGAGGGGTGCAAGATGGACGATTCTGATATAAGCGATCCAGATGAGTGTCAGTAAGAGAATGTTTTAATGGGTGTGAAGGGTGAGAAAGGATGCGGAAGTACGTGTTCAATGACAGCTTATGACGTATGTGGTTGAGTGCAGGCTCATGACATGTCACATACAGACTTTGTATAGGCGAGGTCCTAAAAGCACCTGAACAAATACCTAGTGCAGTATGATGCACGGTGTCGAGTTTCTTTAAAATTGAGTTACAAGCTGATCCGTACACACTGCAGGAATAGTCTATCCTAGACCGGATAACAGCACGGTAAATCCGCAACATGGCATCACGGTCAGCCCCCCAGGAAGTATTAGAGAGCACCTTTAGAATATTCAAATTCTTTTCACATTTCCCCTTAATGTAAGAAATATGGTCGCGAAACGTTAGTTTCTTGTCAAGGTATATACCTAAAAATTTGATAGAGTCATGAACTTCTATTTTGTCCCTGTCCA